>CAUYPK010133942.1:0-50963 GCA_963574355.1 Loris lydekkerianus | reverse complement strand
TGTATGGCAGAAAAACATAGCCCCTGTCTTAGGTTGCCTGCTCTTGCAGTTTCAGTCTTACCCGTCATGGGGATACAAACATCAATGGTTTGGTCCCTGTCTTAGGTTGACTGAACGCAGAGTGATCTTACCCGTCTTTGGGTACCATGAATGTAATCCACTGTGCAGCCTCTCCATATTTAAAGTTTTTTTTAATTAAAAAAAACTGTATTGACTACAATGTAATGTTTTGATATATATATCTATATATCTATACCTATCTATCTATCTATATCTATATCTATATCTACATCTATATCTATCTATATCTATAAAATGCAGAATGATTAAATCAAGCTAGTTAACAAATCCATCACCTTGCTTATGATTTTTTTGTGGTGAGACATGAAAATTACTCTTAGCAATTTTGAAAAATGAAAGACATTGTTTACTATAGTTACAATGCTTGGCAATAGATCTCAAAAACGTATTGCTCTTATCTAACTGAAACTTTGTACCCTCTAATACACATCTGCCCATTCCTTCCCCTACCTCCTAACCTCTGGTGACCACCATTCTACTAAATACTTCTAGAACAAAATTTAAAGTTGCTTTAAAAAAATTAACATAGTGATTATACTTAGGGTAAAAATTTCTCATC
Organism: Loris lydekkerianus; assembly: GCA_963574355.1. NCBI lineage: Eukaryota > Metazoa > Chordata > Mammalia > Primates > Lorisidae > Loris > Loris lydekkerianus. Next base: position 50,323 of record CAUYPK010133942.1, on the reverse strand, counting down.
TAGACATTTTTTCCTTTGTGAACTGTCCAGCATCTGCATCTATCATTGGAAGGGGATTGTAAACCCATCTCAGATGCTCACGCCTCTAACAACCCCTCCTGCCCCCAGACCTAGTTTCCTCCTTTAAACTCCTTCCTTCCTTCCTTCCTTCCTTCTTTCTCTCTCTCTCTTTCCTTCCTTCCTTCCTTCCTTCCTTCCTTCCTTCCTTCCTTCCTTCCTTCTCTTTCTTTCTTTCTTCTTTCTCTCTCTCTCTCTCTTTCTTTCTTCTTTTTTTGCAGTTTTTGGCTGGTGCCAGGTTTGAACCCACCACCGCCAATTTATGGGGCCAGCACCCTACTCCTTGAGCCACGGGTGCTGCCTCTAAGCCCCTTCTTATAGCTGCTTGGCTGGAATCCCCTTAGTGGGTTAGCAAACTCTATGCCAACTCCTGGTTGCCCTTCAGCTCTTTCTTGACCATAGCCCTCCTTTGTTGTAATTCTTCTCACCAGGTCTACTGCATCAGGGGTCCTGCTGAAAGGAGTTTTGTTATAATCCTCTCCCATAAAACACAGACCAACCCTGAATGCTTGTGGCATTTTGCACTGATACACAAACAAACAAACAAACAAAACCCTAAAGCATGACAGAAGGGCCTTAGGTTCTTATATAAATAATTTATTGTATATAAATTCTCCCAAAAGGAATCCATGTCAAGTCTATAGAAGGCATCTTTCTGGGGACCCATATCATTTGTCTGTAAACTCAGCACATAGAGAGGCATTTTCAATCTGCAAAGAAAAAAATATATATATCGGAAGGGGAACACTACATTTATTTCTTTGTAAGATTAAGAAACTAATTTTAATTTAAAAGATAAATGAATTCTTTGCAAACCAGACTTTAAAACATAGACACTGAATTGACCAAGCACTACCAGGTTTTATCCTTCTGACATTTAAATGTACTAAAATATTAGTGATGTAAGCCTTCTTTTTGAAAATTCTGATCATTCTAATATTCAATTATAATATACATTTCACTCTCTCACTATATTATGCCCCTTAAAAGCTGAAGCTAGGACTGCTCTAATACTGATTTCTCCAGTGCTTATCATTAATTAATAGGTAAAAATATATTACCAGAGTATCTGCAATCAGGCTATCAAAGTAAAAAATATCAATATCCAGTAATTGAGAACATCTGGGGACAAATTTTAATAGGCAAAAAAGTCACAAGAGAATCAAAATTGTTCCTTTTTATTTCAAATTGAAACCAGATCAGTATAGCCTATTGAAAAGTTACAATTGTCTGTGCCTTCCAGGCATCTAATCCAATTTTTCTCCTATAGCAGATGCTAAAGAAATCAGTGGGGCATGTCCATTTCTGTAATGTTTACAGAAATATAACACATCAGCCATATATCCTCGGGGGGTTTTATGGAAGCTAAAATCAAGAAGCAAAATGTGCTCTGCCAATGTACCTATGTACTTACTGCAACTTCTCTTCATGCTTGGGGGTGAGCAAATAGATTATTAAATAATGGCTGTACTAAATGCCTACTAAGCACAGTGCTGGGCTTGTGCTAAGGTCACAGAGAAGAGTGAGAATCCCGCACTCCCCTCAAGGAGTACAAAAGCTAGTAGTAAAGCTACACTAATATTATGCAAATGAAAGAACTTGAGCACAGAGTGTGTACAACTGATGTCCTTAACACAGTTTCTGCTGTGTTAAAGGCAAAAATAGGTTCTACTATGTTAATGACAAAAATGGCCTGAGTGTCTTCAGCACACTAATCAATTCTGCAGGTATCCAAACAAGCTACCCCAAATAAACAGAGTGCCTGGTATGAACAGTTTCAAAAACTGTTTCCTAGCTTCCCCTCTTTGTATTAGCAGGATCTAAGCAGGACACAGATGGCCCAAGCAAATTAGAATAGTTTGAGAGAATTGAATAAAGGGACTATTTATAAAACTTTGGGTAGTATAGAAAGAGACCACAAAGGATGTTCAGGATTCTGGAGCAGTGAGCATCCTTAGGCCTTAAGGGAAGGAAGCAGTGCCCAGAATCTGTAAAGAGAAAGTCCACTAGAGAGGTCAGCCTCAAGAAGCACCATCTTCTTCAATGGAGGAGGAAGGTGACCCTACAGGGAGGCATCCAAGGCAACTAACACCTTGACCTCACTTTGGTCCATTCGTCCAATCTCTCTCTGGCTTGGGTTACCCATTGACCACAAGGCAAAAAAATCCATTGATGAAGTTAATATAGGTCATCAAGTGGAAAAGAATAGAGTCCCTGATTCCTACTATTCAGAAAACCAATCAACCGCCTATTGCAGAGAGCTGCTATGAAAATTAAATGATATAAAGCACGTTATGCACTCAAACATACCTCAAATTTAGTAAGTAAATGAGAAATGTAACTTATTAAATATATAATAACGGTTTTCTTTTTCATTATGCAATTCAATTTAGCAATTTTTTATGCCTCCCAGCATTTTCTCCTCATGTGAGAGGTATACTGGAAAGAAAGAAGAACCAACATTTCCTGGGTGACTACTATAATTGCAGCACACTGCTAATCATTTATTACATATGCCATCTCATTTCATTCTCCCTAAAAAATATGTGACAGGAATTTTTACATTCATGGGAAATGTGAAGAAATGAAGGTCAGTTATGTTACCCAATTTGCTTACGATTATGATTGGGAACTCAGATCTATCAAATTCCTAAGCCAATGATTTCTCTATTATTACATATAGATGGGCTACCTGTGCACATCACACAACTTTTTCATCAAGTTGAGGGTAATTAAAGGAAAATTTACTAACATTAAATCAGCCAATTTAGAGCTTTCTATATTAGTTGATATCTGAGAGATGTGATGAGAAAGAGGAACAGACTGATAAGGGTAGTTATGGTGGCGATGAATAATGGTAGTGGTGATGATGATGACAATAAACACCTATCTTAACTTCAAGCTAAAGAACTTCTACAACTGACACCAAGAATTCCTCAAATAGGGTATCACCATGTAGTTCAAGCAATCAAACTAATAAATTTTTGTTAATCCTGGTCCTTCAGTCACAAGCAGCAGCTTTTTCAGAGCAAGCTATGTGTGACAGTGACTTGACTTCTCTAAATTTCAGTTTCCATGTTTGTGAAATTCAGTAACGATATAAAATGTGATGCCTAGAGTTGACGTGAGGAATGAATGAAAACTGTGAATGTTGAAACTTTAGAACACTTGGAGCAAGGCCAAGTGAAATATAAGGCCACAGTGAAAGCTAAGTCAAATGAGCCACTTATTGTTGAGGTACTGAGTTCAAAGATGAATGGGCTCTTAGCAAGTCTTCCTTCAAGGAAAGCACCCAGAAGCAGGAATAGCCTCTCTCATTATGTGTCCATTCCCACTCCACTCATCAATATCATTCAGAATCTGGGAATGAAAAGGAAATAGCAGGCAAGTGAAGAGGGGGGAAAGAAACAGAGGTAAACAACTCCTGGGCAACCAAAGTAGGGAGCAAAAAGGTCAGTTCCCATTCTGCTTACTACAAAGTGTTTTTATTTTTTGTTTGTTTTATGAAAATTATCTAAAGTCACACTTGAAAATAAAGGGCTTGGTAAAAATGCTGATGTCAAATAGATTTTATAAACCAGTTTCACTTGAAAAGGCCAAGATTAATGGTATAATCTCGATTTTGAACCTCCTTTTCAAAATGCTACCCCCCAATAAGGGACAACCTGCCAAAAGAAGACTCAGAAGGTTACCTCAAGCAATATATTAAAAGAAATTTCTTTCATTTATCATTTCAACAAATAGCAGAACCAAGAATGTTTTTAAAAATTATTCTAGCAGCCAGGCACAGTAACTCATGCCTGTAATCCCATCACTTGGGAGGCAAACATGGGTGGATTGCCTGAGCTTATGAGTTCAAGACCAGCCTGAGCCAGAACAAGACCACATCTCTAAAAAATAGCCAGGTATTTTAGTCCCAGCTACTTAGGAAGCAGAAGCAAGATTGCTTAAGCCCAAGGGTTTGAGGTTGCTGTGAGCTGTGATGCCACAGCACTCTACTGAGGACAACAAAGTATCTCAAAAAAAATTATTCTAGCATATATCAGAAAACTGGAGCAAGATGGCTTACTATAGACATATCAGTACCATCCACATGTAGTGAAATAGGGGCAAGAGAACCCCAACCACCTCTGGCTGGGAGAACCTACCCAGAAACTTCATTCTGGAGGCACAGTGAAATGAGAAGGTATGGAGCTGAGGAAAATCTGCATAGAAGGCAAGTGCCCAGGTACTGGTAGAGGCAAGCTGGCTGGCCCTACCATGGAGGATTAGGGACAGAAAACGGCTGTTCTGCAGTTTTTTGATGTTGGACTGAATAGCTCTCTGGAGTTGCGCTGGAAGGGCAAGGGAGCTCAAGCAACATCCTGCAGCCAGGATTAAATACCCAATCTCCCATTGGCTTGGATACTAGCAGGGTGCTGCTATTGTGGGAAAGTCATGCCAAAGGAACAGTCTGCAGGGTCATAGTGCACAGCTGGCTCTGGTACACCTGTTGAGATTGGACAACTATACTTGGGGTGAACGAAATGGCCCCTGCACCCCTGGGAAAACCACTTTGTTGTCAGGGGCCACTGTTTGACATGCCTCCTAAACAATCTGGCAAGAGCTTCAGAACACCAATCCCATGGGATCTAATGCTGGATCTAACCAGACCCAGATTGAGAGCAAATAAGTCAAGAAGATAGGATTAAGTCTCTTCTACAACTAGAAAGTGGCTTCCAGCCCCCATTTTACACAGCAAAACCACTGTGTGTGTTCTCCATCTCCAAACATATACATACATATTTTATTTTTTCAATTTTTTTTCCTTAGTTTTATTTTCTTTTGCTGTTGTTTGTTTGGGTTGGTTGCATTTTTATTTTTTCATTTGTATTTTCTCCAATAGCAAGGGACCTTCCATTTTTTTACAGTTTTTCAGCCTCTTTTATTCTTTCTTTCTTTTTTATTTCTGTCCTTTTAAATCTCTTTTGTTAGAGATTTTTCTATTTTTCTCATCTTTCACAAATAGATTTCTCCTACAACTAAGATATCCCTTTTTATCCCATTCATTTTACATAACTGTATTAGTAATTTTTTGTATCTATTTTTATTATTTTTTTCTCTCCTCTGAGGGCAGGGGAATCATGCCATTTGGCTGAATGAGGAGGTCACAGTATTGGTGTGCCTCAAGGAGGCAATGAGCTCATAGTCCGGGGTGTATTTTAGCTTTGGGCTTTGGAAAGACAGTATTGGTAGGTTACCACTGCAATATAGTGCTATTTTTTTTCTATATTTGGTGGAGGTGGGATCTTGCTTTTACCCAGACTGGTAAAGAGCTCCTGACATTGAGTGACCACCCAGCCTGGCCCCCGCAAATTCCTAGAGTTGCAGGTATGGGTCAAAGCACCCTTCCAAACACAATCATTTCTCCTTTTTCCCTTTTCTTCAATTCTTCCCTTTCTCCCCCCACTTTTTTAAAAATCTTTTTCTTTCCTTTCTCCCTTCTAACTCTTTACCCTTATCGTTTTTGTGGCCTTATACCAAAAGGCCACGTCAACATCTAAGCTCAGACACAACATAATTTAAAGTGAAGTAGGTAGAGAGAGGAAAAAGTAGGGGAAGGAAGTGAACCAGTAAAAAACACACACATAAGGATAAACCAACAGAAAAATTCTGCCAACATAAAAAATCATAATAGAGCAAGTCCCTGAAGGAATAATAATATACCTACCACACAATATTCCACTCATAAATAACTAATGTAAGTGACAGAAACAGAATTTAAAATACAGATGGTAAAAAGAATAAAGAAAATGAGATGAAAGTGGAAAAATGACTAAAAGGAAATCCAAAAACAGAACCAAAAATGGATGAAAGTTATGAAGAATATAGAAAGAATATGGCAGAGTTTAAGGAAATGAAGAATTAAATCAGGAAACTTAAAGATGCAATAGAAAGTATTAATAATAGATCAGACCATGGAGAAGAAGGAATCTCAGAGCTAGAGGATAAAGCTTGTGAGCTAACTAAGGCAGTTAAAGAGGCAGAAAAGAAGAGAGAGGAAGCAAACATATAAATTATAGGGATCCCTGAAGAAGAAAAAGAATGTCCCAAAGTGATGGATGCCCTACTAGAGGATGTCATAAGTGAAAATTGCCCAGGATCACTAAAGATCAAACCCTGGGTCATCTCAACATAAACAGAGCATCTCCCAGACACATTGTAATGAACCGGTCCAACGTTAAGACAAAAGAGAAAATTCTGCCAGCAGCCAGGAGTAAACACCAATTAACCTACAGGGGTAGATCCATCATGATGACAGGAGATTTTTGAACTGAAACTTTCCAAGCCAGAAGAGAATGGTCATCTACCTCTAACCTTCTAAAACAAAACGATTTTCAGTCCAGAATTTGATATCTTTCTAAACTAAGCTTCAAAATTATTGGAGAATTCAAATCATTTACTGATACGGAAAAATTGAGAAAATTTATCACAACTATCTGAGCTCTACAGGAAATATTCTTCATACTGACAACACAATGGGCCACCAGGAAAGTATACACCCAGAAACTAAAGAACAAAAACCCAACTTCCATAACAGCACAAAAGATGAAACTAAGCAACAGACCTTCACAAAATAAGATGCATAGATCTCAGCCACACTTATCAAATCTCTCAATAAATGTTAATGGCTTGAATTCTCCACTGAAGAGGCACAGGCTGGCCAATTGAATAAAAAAGCACAAGCCATATGTATGTTACCTTCAGGAAACACACAAGACCCAGGGTAAAGGGTTGGAAAACAACATTTCAGGAAAATAGAAATCAGAAGAAAGGAGGGGTTGCTATCTTATTTGCAGATTCATGTGGATTTAAAGCAAATGAAGTTAAAAAAGATAAAGATGATCACTTCATACTGGTCAAGAGAACAATACAACAAGAAGACAATTTAATTCTAAAAATTTATGCATGGTAGGGCACAGTGGCTCACACCTGTAATCCTAGCAATCTGGGAGGCCAAGGCAGGTGTATTTCTTGAGCTTACAATTTCAAGAACAGCCTGAGCAAAAGTGAGACTCTGCCTCTACCAAGAAAATCTGAGGCAAGAGGATCACTTGAGCCCAAGAGTTTGAGGTTCTTGGGAGCTATGATGCCACAGCACTCTACCCAGAGTGACAGCTTGAGATTCTGTCTCAAAAACAACAAACAAAAAATTATGCACTCAACTGATCTCAGATTTATGAAACAGACCTCAATGTTCTGAGCAATATGATACCTTATAAGACAATAATATATGATGACTTTAAGACGGCTGACAAGAATTAGACAAATTCTCTAAACAGAAACTAAGGAAAGATCAAGGGACTTAAATGCAACCTTAGAACAAATGAACTTAATAGACATACAGAACCCACCATCCCAAAGCTAAGGTATATACATTCTGCTCCTCAATCTATGGAACATACTCAAAAGTAGAGCATGTCCTAAAACACAAACCAAACCTCAATAAAATTAAAAGAATTAAAATTATACCTGTGTTTCAGATCACAAAGCAATAAAGGTGTAACTCAACTCCAACAAAATTTTCATCCTCACACAAAGGCATGGAAATTAAACAACCATAGGCTAAAGGACAGTTGGGTCAAAGAAGAGCTAAAGGAGGAAATTATTAAAGTCTTCAAATACCTGTATGGGACAGTGTGAAAGCAATCCTAAGAGGGAAATTTATCACATTAGATGACTACATCTGAAAAACAAAAAGGGGAGCACATCAACAACCTAATAAATCATCTTAAGAAAATGAAAAACAAAGAGCAATCCAATCCTAAAACTAGCAGAAGAAAAGATGAAACCAAAATGAAATCAGATATAAATGAAATGAAAAACAAAAGAATTATTCAGAAAATTAATGAAACAAAAAGTTGGTTCTTTGAAAAGATAAACAAAATTGATAAACCTTTGGTCAGATTAACTAGAAACATAAAATTAACATCTCTAATAACCTCAATCAGAAATGAAAAAGAGGAAATAACAACAGCTATTACAGAGACATGACATTATCTCAGAGATAGGAATATTACAAGAAACTCTACACCCAGAAATGTGGAGAAAATGGATCAATACCTGAAATCACACCATCTCCCTAGACTTAAACAGGAAGAAATAGATCTCCTGAATAGACCAATATTAAACACTGAGATCAAAGAAACAACAAAAATCTTCCAACAACTACAAAGAAAAACCCTGGACCAGATGGCTTCACACCAGAATTGTATTAAATCTTCAAAGATGCGCTTATACCTGTGTTGCAGAAACTCTTCAAAAACATTGAGAAGGAAGGAACCTCCCCAAACATATTCTATAAAGCAAACATATTCTATAAAACATATTCTATAAATCACCCTGATGCCAAAACCAGGAAAGGACACAATTAAAAAGGAGAATTTCAGACCAATTTCACTAATGAATACTGATGCAAAAGTACTAAGAAAAGTCTTAGCCAATAGCTGCACATTAAAGAACTTATACATCATAGGCTTCATCACAGGTATGCAAGACTGGTTTAACATACACAAATCCATAAATGTAATTCACCATATCAATAGAAGCAAGAACAAAGACCATGTGATTCTCTCAATAGATGCAGAAAAAGCATTTGATAAAATCCAGCATCATTTTCTAACAAAGACAGTTAAGAATATAGGCTTATGTGACACATTTCTTAAACTGATTGAAACCATCTATGACAAACCCACAGCCAATATCATACAGAATGGAATAAAACTAAAAACTTTTCCATTTAGAACTAAAACCAGACAAGGATGTCCTCTATCACCACTACTATTCAACATAGTTCTGGAAGTTCTAGCCAATACAATCAGACAAGAGAAGGACATAAGGGGCATCCAAATGGGGGCAGAGAAAGTCAAACTCTCTCTATGGCAATGCTATAATCTTTATACTTATGGAACCCCAGGGATCCAACCACAAGACTCCCGTAAATGATCAAGAAATATAGTAACTTCTCAGGGTATAAATAAAATCAATGTCCACAAATCAGTAGCCTTTGTATATGCCAATAACAGCCAAGTTGCAAAACTAATCAAAGAGACAATTCCCTTTACCATACTTTCACAGAAAATGAAATACCTAGGAATATACCTAACAAAAGAGGTGAAGGACATCTACAAGAATTATGAAACCCTAAGAAAATAAATAGCAAAGGACATTAACTAATGGAAGAATATATTATGCTATTGCCTGAGAAGAATCAATATTGTTAAAATGTCTATACTACCCAAGGCAATCTACGATTCAATGCAATCTCCATTAAAATACCAACATCGTACTTTGAAGAACTAGAAAAAATAGTTCTTTGTTTCATATGGAACCAGAAAATACCCATATAGCCAAGGCAATACTTACTAATAAAAACAAAGCCATAGGCATCACTGTACCAGACTCCAGGATATATCATAAGTCCACATTAATCAAAACAGCTTGGAATTGGCTGTAGAGATATAGATTTATGGACTAGAATAGAAAACCAAGAGATGAAACCAGTCTCTTATAGCCATCCAACCTTTGATAAACCAAATAAAAGCATACACTGAGGAAAATAATCTCTAATTAATAAATAATTCTGGGAAAACTGGGTAACCACATATAAAAAACTGAAACTAGACCAGCACCTTTCACCACTTACAAAAATTGACTTGAGATTGATAAAAGATTTAAATTTAAGACAAAAAATGATAAAAATCCTTGAAGAACTTGTGGGAAAAACTCTTGGGGATATCAACCTGGAGAAAGATTTTATGAAGAAGATGTCTATGTCAATTGCAACAACAACAAAAATAACAAATGGCACTTAATTAAACTGAAAAGTTTATTCACAGCTAAGGATACAACAATTAAAGCAAATAGACAACCTTCAGAATGGGAAAAAATATTTGCATGTTATGAGTCTGACAAAGCCTTGATAACTAGAATCTATAGAAAACTCAAATTAATCAACAAAAAAGAGCAAACAATCCCATCTATCACTGAGCAAGAGACATGAATAGAACCTTCTCTGAGGAAGACAGAAGAATGGCTCACAAACATACAAAAAAATGCTCATTATCCCTTTTCATCAGAGAAATGCAAAATCAACACTACCTTGAGATATCATCTAACAACAGTGAGAATAGCCCACATCACAAAGTTCCAAACTTGCAGATGCCGGGACAGATATGGACAGAAGGGAACACTTTTACATTGTTGATGGGACTGCAAACTAATATAGTCTCTATGGAAAAAAACTATGGAGAATCTTCAAAGAACTCAAATTAGACCTTCCATTTGATTCCACAATCCCATTACTACATATCTACCCAGAAGAAAAAAAAATCATTTTATCATAAGGACATTTGTACGATCATTTTATCATAAGGACATTTGTACTAGATTGTTTATCATATCTCAATTTACAATCACTAATATGTAGAAATAGCCTAAATGCCCATCAACCCATGAGTGGATTAACAAACTGTGGTATATGTATACCATGTAATATTATTTAGCCGTAAAAAAAAGATGGCGACTTTACATCTTTTATATTAACCTGGATGGAGTTGAAACACATTCTTCTTAGTAAAGTATCACAAGAATGGAAAAGCAAGAATCCAATGTACTCAATACTAATATGAAGCCAGAAGACAATCTAATACACTCCCACATAAAAGAAAAATTCATTTCAATTCAAGTTAGGGGAGGGGAATGAGGGAGGAGGGAGGGGAAGGGGAGGAAAGGAGGGGCTTGGAGTGCTCCCATTTAATGGGCATAATGTAAAGGTACATGGCACACCTCTTGAGTGGAGGACACAACTACAAAAAGGACTTTAATTAACAATGCAAATATTGTAAGCTAGTTATTTGTACCCTCACATTAACCTGAAACAAATATAAATAATAATAATTCCCTGTATCAATACTTATAATTCTATCTTTTTTAATAATTCCTTTATATTACTCATTAGAAAAATTATTCTAACATACAAACAGCAATATTAATGACCATAACAAATGCTAACCAACAAAATTCTTCATGGAATTAAAAACCTTTCATGAATCCAAGGTTATAAATATTTTAGGAATGACACTTCACATTTGAAATTTCTGTAATGGGCCATTACAAAGTTTTATGCTTAAAATTTCCTTCCTCAAAAAATAAGTGTATGAAAAATTGAAAGAATATACCAAAAAAAACACCAGTTGATTGGAGGAACAGATCCTAATTTTTTTTTTTTTTACAATTAATTGCATTTCAAGAACTGTATTGCACTTTTAGATAAAATATACATCATAAATTCTCTCTGTGGATTGGATTTTTCAGCAGCAATTTACCAAAGTTGAAGCTTTAGAAAAAAAAAAAAATAAAAAAAAAAAAAATATATATATATATATATATATATTATATTAAAAATACAGAGGGAATAAAGTATCTTTATGCTATGGCCCAGAAAATATCTGGTTATACAAATGTATGTATACATAGCTAAATTCAGAAACTTACGAGTACATGTTAGAAAGTTTCATAATTTGATTTATTATATTAGGCTACTTGATATTTTTGATAGGAAAGAAGGAGGGGTGAGATGGAAAGATGAACCACAGAATACATCCTTTGCAGTTTGAGATACAGAATGTTTTACGATTTACATTAACATATTTAATACTTTATATCAAATGTTGCCTCTTTTATCAAGCTGTCTTATTTTTTTTAAAAGCTCATCATAGAAAAATTAAGCCTCTATATGAAATGGTTCATCCAAGTGATAACAAGTATAAATTATGTTAGTCAATGAAATGTTGTTCTATATTTTATTGCTTTGCTTCTTCTTTAGTAATCATCTTTGCAGTCTGTCTAAACAATTCTCTGTGCGCTGACATTTGCAATAATGTGTTTATATCACAAAGTTAGACCCTATCATTTGATGTAATGAGAGGCTGTATTTTGTAGCCCCCAGACTTTCTGCACACCTTACTTCTCCCTTGGCATGAGGGTGCAATTGTTTTTCATCTGTCATGGTTAATTACCTTTACAGGCATTAACAAAAGATTACTAGAAATCAATGGAGGAGCAATAGATTAATTAGGTTCAGTAGGGTAAAGAAATTCCATATTCTTTTTCTAGGGTAAAGATCTATTTGAGAACTGCAATTTCATTTTCTATAAAGCTAAAAAAGGACTATGTGTACTGTCTTTCCCTTTATTTCTTGATCGCCTATTAAAGACTGAATCGCAGCATGAATTTAGTAGTCAATAGTTACAATGCATTCTTACTTAGCCACAAAATTTTGTAACTTTATGCAAACTTGGGTTTCCTTGCTCATGCAGATGCCCCATTCCCCTAAGAATGTGCTCCTTATACTTCAGAGCCTGTTGATCTCCCACACAGACCTCTGTGGGATCCCTTTTATGAGTTTGGCATTCCGTTTCTTCCCATGGGTGTTGCTGCCAATCTTCCCCCAAAGGATTGCTTTTAAGTAACCAGAGCCCCTCACTCAAGCTCCTGGGAGATATACCACCACACTTGCCCCTCACCCAGGGCCCACAGCTAATGACTGGATAGTAGGAAGGGAAGGTACAAAAGCCTGTACCCTTGCTTTAAGGAAAGACTGACTCTGTGGTATATGATCCATGCTCCCTTTTGTTCAGGCTAATTTCATCTGAAACCACATCCTTCATAACTTCTTTCTCCTCCCTACCCCAATTCTGTCACTCCTGATTTCTCCCAAGACCCCTCCCTTAATAATCTGCACACCAGTGACTGGTTTTAAGGAATGCCCAGTGCCCAACATAAGACTCTATAGAAGTAAACATTGAAGAAAAGACAGACACACAAAACTTCCAGTTTTTGCAGGTAATTAACAATGCTGCAGCCATTTAAAAGACCTTTACAGGTACAAGCTGGGAATGGGGAGAGGGGATTCACATTCCAGTTAAGTATCTGTGTGAGAGAAGTTCCCAAGATCTACAAACTCACATCATTTGCAGAAGTCACTAACTGACTTACTTCAGGGAAGGTGCAGTTGGCAAGAGTTGCCCTTCTTGGCAGGTGTCAGGCAGGACTTTGCACTGCAATTCTCCCTGCATTAGAAGAACAAAAGGAATCTGGGGCTAGCAGGAAAAAAAAAGTGACAAGCTGAGCATCAAACTACAAATAGCTCTTTGAAGCCTCCCAGATAGAGGTGGTTGTGTTTGTGCAATAGCTCTTGGGTTGAGTCTAATAATGAAAGGACAGATCACCACTTACTCTGTGCTGTCAGTAATGAAAGCTATCAAAACTAAGCCTGAATAGGCTTCTCTGTCGCCCTGTAAATCTAACATGGACAGCTTAATGAGAGAGGGACATTATCTTTTCTCACACTCCAATTTTATTCACATAAGAAATGTGGCCCATATTGGCAATTAACTCACGAAATTAATTAAATGCAATAGCAAGTTCAGTTCCTTCCATAGTGCATTCTGATATTGTATAAAGACACCAACATGCTGGGGGCACTTACTACATATTAAATAATAATTACTAAAATAATCTAACTAACTTGGAGTTTTTTTGGTTGTTTTTTTTTTTTTTTTTTTTCCTGCAGAAAACTGGCAACTAACCTCCTCAATAAATTAATTCTACGATCTGATACGGCTACTCAATATTTCCCAGGATCTTATTTCTAAACTCTGCCTTAATACTCTGAAATTTCCAACAAATACTGCTCAACAATAGTATTCCTTTCCTCAGTAATTTTACTCAACAATTGTATTTAATATATTTTATTGAGCCCTCTGAAGAATGAGGAGGCATCCAATCAGACAAATCATGAATTCTGACCTAGTTTACCAGGTCAGACAATTTAGTTCATGAACTCCTTCTTGAATAAGTGCTACATATATCTTTGGTGAATATCACTAGTTCACCTTCAAGGTAGTCCCCCAGGGAAGCTATGTACCAATGCCAACATTCAGTCCACCCTTCAAAGCACTTTTTCTAGTGTGACTTTGCAAACTGAATTGTCAGATCTCATACAATGATAGCTGTGATGGCCATTCCAGAAAAAGAGTTTCCAAATTGCTTTGAAGAGTGAACCAGGCACTTGCCTCAGCGCATAGCTTCCCAAGGGAAGTATTTCCAAGGTAACTATAGTGATAGTCAGCAATGAGGTATGCAGCACTTTTTCTTGGAAGAATTTGCAAACTTAATTCTCCAACCTCCTATGAAGTGGTAGGCAGGGCATTGTATCTCCTGCAAAACAACACGGCTGACACTGACAAGGAAAGGAGAGAGAGTTGTAGGCCTGACCTTGGCTCCATGTCGGAAGACCTTACAGTGTGTACTCTGGTTCTCTTTCTTATGGGTTCCCTAATTTGTCCTTATTTCTTACTTTTGTGCTTTCTTCTCTGAAATGCTAAAGTGCTTTCCTTCATTACTATATATAAAATCTGGTCTTAAGAAATAGGAGTATTTAATCTTCACCCATTGGCCAAATGGTAATTAAATTTTTGCCTTGACAAAAGCCAATAAATTTTTGTTATAATTGATTGCTGTAGAATCATGTGCCTATAATATAAAACAAATGAATTTAATAGAGTCATTATACAGATGCTACATATGAATATTAGTGCCAACTCCTGCCCCTCTGCTCCTAAATCAACCTACCCAAAGAAGTAGTTCTCAACCATATTACTATCAAGGATTCTTTTTATTATTGTTTGAGAATGGAGTATATGTTTTAAAATATTTTACCTATTTGAGATTAATAATTAATTTTCATTTTTGATGTTATTGAGAAAGATACATAAACTATCTGATGGAACTTCTGATCAACAAATGACCAAAATTAGCATGCTGAATTAACTCGATTCTTGCCAAGATAAGAAAATAGTCAGTGTGGCAACTAACATCCTTCAGGAAATAATGGAAAGAACGTGAAGATCTCCTTTCTATTTGGGAGAGAATTCTATGACAAGGTGATATGTTAGACTTTCCCTAATAATCACTGGTGCAGAAAATTTTCATTTACAAATCTTTTATACAGTGAGCAGTTTCACCTCTCTAAGTGGTACTCTGGAATTTGAGAGAGATGACAATTTACATCAAGCCTCAGTGTTGCAAGGATAATCACATCACCTGAAGCATGGTATCTGGGCATATCTTAAATTATTACCAAAAATTTCTATACTACCAATATACTTGATAACAAAGCATTCCTACATTTGATTTCTAAAATAAAAGTAAATGGTAAACAATTGATTGAATTTATAGAATTTTGAGTAGTCTTAAACTTACTTTATCAAACTGAAAACTGATTTTATTCAGTTGATCCAATGTTGGTCCATTAGTCCATATTTTTGACTCAGGCTATTATTTCAGTCCCACTAATAATCATGATGGCTAATGATACTAAGCTCTGGCTGGGCATGATGGCTGATCTTGTAATCCCAGCACTCTGGGAGGCTGAGGCAGGAGGATCACTTGAGACCTGGTAATGGAGGTTACAGTGAACTATGATTGCACCAGTGCACTCCAGCCTGGGCAACAGAGTGAGACATTGTCTTTAAAATTAAAAAATAAAAAATTAAGCTTTTACAAAATGTTTACATGCATTTGATCATTTAAACAATTCAGCAATTATGTAATAAGTACTATTACAATTCCCATCTTACAGATTAAAAACACTAAAGCTTAGAAAGTATCATGCATAGCAATACAGCATCGGGTTTGCCTGCAGCTTGATCAACCTATGCTAAACAGAGGGGATCCAGCTTGATATTACGTTCTATCTAATAGCCAAAGAAGACATTATGTAAATGCTTGTGCAATAACATACCTTAGACCACAAGCTTTTCTTCAGTCCTGTCATAAGAGGACTGAAGAGACATATGAAAACTCCATTGTGGTATTTCTTATAGTATAGTTTAATTGCACATAAAATAAATTAATTGGTTCTGAGATTTATCTGAACATTTCTCATTGTAGCAGAGTTATACAGGAAGAAGTAGATACATACAAGGGAGGAGCTGATAGTTCTATGTTTTACAGAAAGTAATAGTTGGAAAAAATATACAATCTTAATTCCACTGAACTCTCAATATAGGTGGAAGTAATGATATAACAATACATCATTTGTATAAGAATGTGTTAATGATAAATCTTTGGAAAATAATTTTAATTCACATTCTCAAAAATGAAGAATTTCTCTTCTTTAAGTGTAGCCCTTTAATGTTTCCTTTTTTTCTACAAGATAGAATTATTGAAGTAATAGGCTATTGAGCAATAAGGAAATTACAGGCATTGGCTTATTAATCAGTTCTTAGATTTAGATTATAGAAGGTTTCTTGTATTAGCTTAAAGAATTTTCCAAATCCTTTACAACTATGGTTACAGAATTCCACAAAACTGATACTGAAGAAGTTCTTATTTATGATAAGGTATAAAATATTTCATGATGGGAACTAGGTACAAAAAAACCCACAGATTCCAAAGATTTACCACTTTCAGTGTCAAAGAGTTTTTCTTTTATTTTTAGCTTACTCTTGCGTGGAAATTGATCCAAAATGTTGTTTTAAGCAGAAACTATTCCTCATAAATTCTTGATGAATCTAGACCACCAATATGAATGTCAATTATTAAAATCCTCAGAATATATGAAGGGTGTTAAAACTAATCATTGATAGACTGAACGGCCCTCTCTTAGGATGCTATATCTCTTCAGTTTTCGGCTTTTTACAGACTTTATAACAGTAGTCTTCCAACCAGAGCTCACAGAATCAGATATTTTTAAAAGAATCAATTTCCAGACCCTCAATTTTTTCCCTCAGATTGATCTGAGAATGTATCTGCAGTTGAAGGGACATGGGGATGACAGTTCCTGTATATAGACCTTGTCTTTTCATCTGGGCCATTGTCACAGAATACATTGCTCCTGAGAAAAAAGTCCCATGAGAGCAAAGCAAAAAGGAAATCTATAAGAGATACCAACACTAGTGATCCGGTGCTTCTCTCAGGGGCAGATTCCTCACAAGCCCCCTGCCCCACATACCTAGCAACCTATTTTAGTTAGAAAACTCAGAAATCAAATGACTGTCATTTGAAGGCCCATGAAGAAGTTTACGTGAATGAGAGAATTCAACACGAAAGAAAGTAAGTCTGATCTAACTGATTGAACTAGCAAAGAAGTTTCTGAAAATAGGTTACATGGTAGATGATTTCCATTAACCTAATGAGTTAAATCTGCAGCTCTAAGGTTTTGATGAAATACATTTAAATCATATAATAAACAAAAGAATCTTACCTAGAAATTAAAAATTACATTTACATCAATTTGAAATATTTCTATTTGTCCACCTCTAAGTATATCAGGTTCAACGTGGTGCCCTAAGAGAGAGAGGAGCAGGTGTAAGTAATGGGCATTTGAGAAGCTTTGGTAAGACTTTGGGGTAGTTCTTAGAAAGAGAGAAAGTGAATGTTTTGAGTCAGTAACAAATCCTTTCTAAGACAGTTTTTTCTCTCTTGAAAAGTAAAGGAGAATGAATTGAGTTGTCAAGAAACAAATAATAAAAAATAATTTGAGGAGACGTCACTATGTGATTTTTGGTAAGGAGTTTGTAAAAATCCTTCCAATCTGGCAGGGCATGGCCACTCATGCCAGTAATGCTAGTGCTCTCGGAGGCTTGGGCAGGCAGATTGCTTGAGCTCAGGAATTTGAGATCAGTCTGAGCAAGAGTAAGCCACACACACCTTCAAGCCCACCCCTCCGCCCCCACACTTCACCCCACCCCTACTCCCATCTCCATTAAAAAGACAAAAATCAGCCAGGCGTATGGTGGGCGCTTATGTTCCCCACTACTCAGGAGGCTGAGGCAGATGAATTGCTTGCAGGAGTTTAAGGTTGCTGTGAGCTAGGCTGATGCCACGTCATTCTAGCCTGGGTGACAGAGTAAGACTGTCTCAAAAAAATAAATAAATAAATAAATACAGTGTTCTTTCAAATAACAGTCTCCTAGTGCTTTTGAAATATGGTTCTGAGATTATAAAAATTCATCTTGCATTCTATTTATAGCCTATTGACTTCCTAAGTCTAAAATATAAACATGCTGCTTTGATTCTGTAGCACGTTTTCAGGTATAATCCCTTCTTAAATGTCTTCACAAATATGTTATCAAGTCCAACATGGCAAAAAAAAAGAAAACAGAAAAGGAAGAAAGGAAAAAGAGGAGGCGATGAAATGTTATGATGACTTCAGAGGAGGTGGGAAACTTAAAGGAGTGAGTCCTTTTCAAAAATGGGACAGATACAAGTCCTATCACTTAATCACAACAGGGTTAACAGACGAGTTCATTTTTCATTTGAGAACAAAAATACTTATTATTTGATATTGCCAGCAATAGTAGTGTGATTTCTTTCATGGTTTTCTTTCTGAGACAAAGAATGCTTAATAAAACAAGGAGAAAATGTATTTTTCAAGGTCTAATAAGTTTTATAAGGCTCTACAGCCCTCAGTTTTCTTATCTGTAAAATGAGAAGGTCTAAGCCAGTTATTTGAGGAGGGACAAGAAAGAAACTGGGCTAAACCAAGCAGTTTTTGTTTTTGTTTTAACAGAATAGCCATAACCATCATGACTTTCCAAATTCTGTTTTGTTTTGTTTTGTTTTGTTAAGATAGAGTCTTACTCTTTGCCCGTGTAGAGTCCCTTGGCATTATAGCATTGAAGCAACTTCAAACTCTTAGGTTCAAGTGATCCTCTTGCCTCAGCCTCCAAAGTACCTGGGACTACAGATGCCTGCCACAATGCCCAGTTAGTTTTTGTATTTTTTAGTAGAGGCAGGGTCTCACTCTTGCTTAGGCTACTCTTGAACTCCTGAGTTCAGGCAATCTACCCACTTTGGCCACTCAGAGTGCTAGGATAACAGGCCTGAGCCACCACGCCTGGCTTACTTTCCAATTTTTGATTCAGGCTATGCCACTAGCCCCACACCCTCAACAACGCTCAAATTTCTTCTGTGGAAATTTGTGTTCTCTCCTTGAAAGGGAACAAATGACCAGAAACACGATTTATAATTTTTAAGATCGGCAATGAGCTTTCATGATTCTTTAGCTATGGCTAGAAAATTCATTAATATT
Source organism: Loris lydekkerianus (assembly GCA_963574355.1). Lineage (NCBI taxonomy): Eukaryota > Metazoa > Chordata > Mammalia > Primates > Lorisidae > Loris > Loris lydekkerianus. The sequence goes on along the minus strand of CAUYPK010133942.1, from coordinate 31,125 downwards.
CATTTGTTTCCCTTCTCTGGTGTTCTCTATTTCTGGAAAATATCACTATTTACTCCTTGCTGGCTAGTAATGAAGCTCAAGACCTACATTAATCTGTAGCTCTCTATACTGATGTCACAATTTCCTCAGCTTAATATATACATATGTGTGTGTGTATATACAGTGTTACATACATATATATACAAGTCTTGTATATATATATATATATATATATATATATATATAAGTCATTACAAAAGTTTTGAGATACAGAAAAATCAAGAAATGTAAAATCCATGTGTATAGAAACAACTGAAGCCCTTCCAGCAACATCAACAAGTTGGGCAAGTTGAAATTTGCACAGGTGAATCAGAAAGGACACTGTCAACTGTGTTTATTGGAAATAAAATAATGAACCATAACAGTCTGTCTCAAAAATTTCATAGTGACATACATATAGATAGAGAGAGAGAAATTTTATATTTATATATATATATGTATTTATAATTCCACATGTGTATATATATGTATATATATAGAGAGAGAGAATTTTTAAAGATCCTCTTGAAACCTATTAAAAGATATGTGTATAAAGAAATCCTATTAGACCTATTAGAAAGTATATGTAAAAGATGAGGTTGCCCAATAAGGTACATTTTCTGAATTAAAGAAGCTCCCAGAGTGGGGCCTGACTTGGTGGTCAGCTGTCAGAGTGAAGTTTGATTTAGTGGTACAATAGAAAAGATATGTCAGCCTAAATTCTTCATCGGGAATCTGAAAATTTTTCCATACAATGGCTTGAGGTCAGTTAAAACAGACAACCACAGGCAGAGAAAGACTATGTTTGAAATAAATGAAGAAAACATCCTATAGACTCTAGGAAAAGAAAAATATTTCTCATCCCTCTGACCAGCCTTCTCTAGCGGTTCTTGCCTTCAAGAAGTTTTCCAGCCACAAGGGTGGGCTGATGGAGATGTCTGTGTCCCTGGATTTAGTGACTTCTTTTCATGGCTCTGAAGCCCACAGTCACTCCCATTTACAAAATCTCCCATATCCTTTTGAATTACACTTGATCTCTTTTTATCTAATTAATTACATCTCAGGAACCAAGAAGTAATTACATTAAGAACTTGAAGGCATGCCTTCAGGAATGTCACCATGGCTTTCTGTTAGTTTGCTTTAAAGCAAACCAGCACTCTGGAACTTGGTTCAGATGAGCAATTTTGTGCTACTCCTAGTTGTTAGAACAGAAAATCAGGTGAAGGACACAGAGGAACGTGGCTGTCTCGTGCGCTCTTTCTCCTTTCTATTCTACCTTTGTATAGTAATTTTAGGCATCTGGTTTTGAGTTTAATGTGGTGACTATTGTCAGATGTTTACTTGTTTACTTGAGGATCAAGTGGGATGAAAATCAGAAAAAACCCAGAGCATTCCAAAGACTAGCACGTTTCAAAGCACAGAGGAATAATACTGATAAGGGAACGTTTTCATTGTCTTCCTTTTTAAAAAACCTTGTCATTCTGGGTGGCGCCTGTGGCTCAAGGGAATAGGGCGCCGGGCCCCATATGCCGGAGGTGGCGGGTTCAAACCCAGCCCTGGCCAAAAACTGCAAAAAAAAAAAAAAAAAAGTTGTCATTCTAATAAGTTGTTCAAAGACTATTTGCTGAAGGGTTCAACAGTATAACTAGGCTGAGATTTCTCCCTCACTAGGCTACTCTCCTAGGCCTCTGTAAACATCTGTGCCACATACAGGCCTCTTCCAAACAGAAGGAGGAGGCTGTGCTCTCATAAAAACTGTAAATACGTTTAAGAAATTCTCTGAAGCTCCTAAGCCACCTGAATTCCTAGGAAAGGCTTCTCATCATATTAACAATAATTTAAGTAAGGAGCAGGTGGATAGAAAAAAAAAAAAAAAGCCAGAGGGCGGAAATTCAGCGAAGGAAAAGGGAAGGTAAGGGGTGATGAAATGGAAATTGGGTGATTAATGGAACATAGATTTTAAAAAGTAATAAAGAGTTTATCCCTAGGGTAGAAAACAAGAAACAACAAAAAATAAGAACTAAATTGCCAAAATAGTAAAATAACAGAATTGAACAAAGAATGAGACAAAGAAATGCTCATTTCAGCAGAAGCCTGATTTGAAGACGCAGGAGATTTTGGAATGTAGCATTTAGGTGTGATTTATTGAAACAAAAGTAAATTTATGTTGCCTGATTTCCTGAAAGTTACTCACTGATAATGGGCCATTAATGGCTAAGAGCCTGCAGCTATCCAGATATATGAAAAGCAGACTTTGTGTCTGTTACGTTTCTTTCTGCAAGAAAGCTGGTTTATAGCATCAGAGTTCCCCCAGACCCTCAGGTCCACAGTTTCATCACTAATGAAGTGAGCGCCTGAATTTTCATGGAAACTGTGGAGAGAAACTTACCTTCCTCGAGTAGTACCCTACATGTGCTTTATCGGTGTGTCCACAAACTAAAGACAAATTCATATGACGCACACTGACAAATTATAAACACGATCTGTTCTAAAAGTCTGCATAGGGATAGGAACACAGGCACAAATCACAAATGGGCAGAGATACTCAGGTTTCTCCCTCCTCAAAAGCTGACCTGTACACGTGCCAAGGCAAAATATCACAAGACAACTCTATTGCCCTAGAAGTAACAAGAACAACTGAAATTAAAATAGAAGTCAATGACCATGTGTATGTGCGCTGTCATTATTTGGAATGTTAGTGTTTGAAGGAAAGCAAGTTTAATTAGAAGATGAGCTGATAAATGGATGAGCGATGGAGATTCTTAAGGGAACACATTAAGAACTAGGAAGGCTGGTAACATAAGTTTTGAAAAAACTTAAGCCTCCTTTCCCAGGACAGTTTTGGTTTTCTCATTTCACATTCACACATTTGTATTCCCACCAGTCATGATTAGGGATATAATCTGGATTCACATTAGACATCATGAAAACAGAGCCCAAAATTCAATTTTGCCACTTGGGGGTCTAATATGCTCCACAAATATCCAAGAAATATACAAATGAATAAATGGATGATTTGCTGGAATAAGATTCTGAAGAATTTGGTAATGGGATGGGGCATTATCTTCTATAAAGATGCAGATTTATTCTATAATATCGTTCAGAATCATAGGACATAATCAGATGATACAGAAAAGGTACATCTATCTTATACAGATGTAACTGAAGAAAAAAATTACTATAAAATACCAGGAAAGATAGTAAAAAGCAAATTTCGAAGTTGGGCAGTTCTACCAAAAAGGGAAAAAAAAGATATGATATTTGCCAATAGCAACAGCTCTGCTGAAATTCAATAATAGGACTTGAGCTGTAAGACAAACTTGATAAAAATTAAAATAACAGCAATTATTTATTGAACACTTCCTATGTCCCAGGCAGCATATGTGACTTACCTTATTTACTTTTCATAACAATCCTTTTAACTAAGTACTTTTATCATTCTCATTATACAGACAGTAAAACTGAAGCTGAGAAAAGTTAAGTAATTTTCCCAAAGTCACCCACCTAGTAAGTGATAACTGTGACTTAAAAACACATCTGTCTGACTCTCCAGGAGGCCCTAATCAATACAGCACTAAGATGCATGTGACTGATCAAGAAAAAAGAGTTTGAAGTTTTTCTTCCTAACTTAGAAAAGACAAAAGAGAATTCTAGAACCTTTCATTATAAGCAAATAGCAAACCAACTTGCTGTTGCAAAGTTAAACACCATTTATGCTAGTCTGAATGAGAAGTACATTTTTAGTTTCTTCAAATAGTAAATTAATTTCATTTTTCCTAGGTTTAACACAAAAGGGGATTTGACTGTGAAACCTCTCTCCTAAGGCTCAGAAGATTGCCGGGCAGTCACAGATCCATAAGGATCAGCCTACAGAGAGCACCAACAATTAAAGTTCAAAGCAGACTTTTAAGGCTACTGATAAAATAAAACAGAATTGTCACAATATTATTCTTTTTGATATCAAACCAAATTATCAAAAACTAATTTATGCTAAATTTAAATCACAGCATATCTAATTCCTATCTATATGTTTTTCTTATTTTTGTTTTGATTTTTATTTGTGTTTCTCTGAGACATAGCATAAATACACATTCCCATTTTAAACCTGTTGTAACTATTTCCATTGTCTCCCAAGTCCTCATTCGCTCTCAACATGTCTATCTTCAGTAGAACACAAATAGTTCAGCTCGATCACGCAACAGATAAACCTTAAATAAACCAGACAGAGTGGCATTAAGATTCTAATTTAGAGCAGCAGGCATCTTCACAGTAATGGAATAAATAAAGCATGAACAATTAAATTAAATGACGATTTCTGATTTGAAGTCTGGTTTTCCTGTTTTGACATAGTAAAAAAGAGTAGGCTAGCCTTCCTTAAGAAAAATCTTCCTTAGAAGAAATGTGTGTTTATTTTTTAATCTATCATTATCTGATATATCAGCTACAATGCACCCATGTCTACCTCACATTAATACATATTTATATGTTATATATTATATATTGTATGTAATATGTTATAAACATATTAGAGATTAGTTCAAACAGTCGCTATTATTTAAAAATATTTCATCTGGCTAAGCACAGTGACTAATGCCTTATATAATCCCAGCAGTTTTAGAGACTGAGACAGAAAGATCACTTGAGGCCAGGACATAGAGATTAGCCTGGGCAAGATAGCAAGACCTCATCTTTACAAAAAATAAAAAAATGAACGAGGCATGGTGGGCACCTGTAGTTCCACCTACTCAGGAGGCAGAAGGATAGCTTAAGCCCAGGAGTTTTAGGTTATACTGACCTATGATGATGCCACTGCACTCCAGCTTAGGTGACAAAGTGCAATCCCATCCCTAATGGAAAAAACAAAAACAAAAACAAAAAAAACCCAACATTATCAGTTGGATTTAAAATGTATTTGGCAGTCTCCCAGTATAAAATAATTTAGTAATTTTCTTTTTCATACCTTTGGCTGTTATAAGAAGTAACATTCTATGGATGTAGGGGCGTGCAAGAGATGGGAGGGGGAAAAGATAGAGCAAGCCAGTAAAATATATATATATATATATATATATATATATATGTTTTTGTTTTTGTTTTTCTTTTTTGAAACAGAGCCTCAAGCTGTCGCCCTGGGTAGAGTGCTGTGGCATCACAGCTCACAGCAACCTCCAACTCCTGGGCTCACACGAGTCTCCTGCCTCCGCTTCCCAAGTAGGTGGGACTACAGGTGCCCGCCATAATGCCCAGCTATTTTTTGGTTGCAGCCGTCATTGTTGTTTGGCAGGCCCAGGCTGGATTCGAACCCGCCAGCTCAGGTGTATGTGGCTGGCGCCTTAGCTGCTCGAGCCACAGGCGCCAAGCCCCAGTAATACATTTTGAAAATAAGATCAATCAATAAATATGCTGGTTGGGCACAATGACTCAGGCCTATAATCTCAGCACTTTGAGAGACCAAGGCAGGAAGATTGCTTAAGTCCAGGAGTTTGAAACCAGCCTAGACAATATAGCGAGATGCCATCTCTACAAATAAATGAATGAATGAATAAAACAAAAATCTTTAGAATAAAAATAAATAATAAAATTAAATATAAAAATAATAATAATTATATGTTGGATCTCTTCAACATAGTGACTAAGAAGTCCAGTAGATTGCCATATGTGAGAACAGAAAAACTACTGTTTCATAGTAGGGCTGAGTACATTGGATACTTTTTCTTCCATTCTTGAGATACTTTACTAAGAAGAATATGTTCCAACATTGTAGGAGAATCTAAGTAGGAAATATGGTAGTTATTATGTTATTATAATACATTTTTTTCTGTTGATTGTCAAGCGTCATATATATTTAAGACCGTCAAAATTGATCCAAACAGTAATAACATTGTTGCATGACTAAATCACTTCTCTATTTTTCTATTTGCAAGTCTTACTTTTTTTTTTTTTTTTTTTTTGGTTGAATGTTTAAATTAAGGAGATAAATACCCGATTAATTGGTATGTTTTTCCTACTCTTGGTATGATCTTAATTTTAATTTATTTTAGTTATTTTTCTTTAGACTATTTTGAGTTCATGTAAAATATAGGTGGAAATGAAATTTGCTTGTAAGTTTCCTTTACAGGAGAGGGAAAAAGGCTGGAGGTCCTTCTTCTCCCCCTTCCCTTGGCACAGCAGAAGCAATGCCCCAAGTTGGTGATAGTACCTGAAAGCCATTGACATCAGCTAGCAACACAAATTTGCTATCAGCACATAGAGCAACACATAGTAAACACAGTAAAACAAATTCATCTCGGATGGTGAACATTCTCAAAAGTGAGAGAAGAGCCAACGGGTAGGTAAGATAAGGTTAGAAGCTGTCACAAATGAAAACATTGACAACAGATAGTTTCTTTATGCTGAAACTAATTGATAGTGTCAAAATGGAGCTCTATCATTTCCACTGAAAGCTACAGTTTCTGTTAGACAAGTGTTATGAAATAAGATATTAAAGGCTATTTAAATATTTTTCTGAACCCCAGTCAATAGCAGGAACAGTGGTGAGAGCCCGGTGCTAAGCACTGCCCATTCCTACTTTATCCTTCTTCCTCTTAGCAACAACATTGCCTACCTTTGGACCATTGCCAACCTTCAGAAATCACTGTCCTTGGAAGAAGAATAAGTGAAACCATCATTTACTATAACAGCATTTATTCCCTAAGCATTTAAAATGAGAAAAGCCTTAAAATGAAAAAAAAGTTACATATCTTGTTACAAAAAATTCAGATAATAGATGTAAAGAAGAAAATAATTGTTATTCCTAACCCCACCATCCAGAGAATTGGTGTACATTCTTTAAGAATATCATTTTGTACTTAAGTTGTGATTTGCTTTTTTTTTTTTTTTGCTATATATGTGGTATAGCCTGAGTATCCTTCCAATCAGTAGATGGTCAATGTTACCATTTCTTCATGAATGCAACCACTGGATGGTTGTACTGTAATTAATTTCGGTAGTTTCCAAATGATGGAGTTTTAGGTTGCTTCAGTTTCTTTTTCCTTCATATAAATGATGCTGTGGTAAATCACCAAATATTGAACTCTTAGTCTATAAGGGATTCAGCGTTTCTCAACCTGTGGGTCGTGTATTAAAGAGCTGTGGCATTAAGAAGGTTGAGAACCACTGTGCAAGATATTCAAAGCACATGACACAAAGTGCACATCTGTATTTAGGGACTCAAAGAGGAAATAGGCATGGATACATGTTAACTGAAATACTGTGTTAGGTGGACAACAGCACAACTACACAGAGGCCAGTGTTGGCACTAAGGATGGGGTGACCCTTTCTGTTTGAGTGAACCTGAGAAACTTGATAGGGATGAGCAAACTTAAAGCATGAGCAATTTTTTTTCAGAATCACCTGGGAGAGCTGGTTAAGATTGCTCCTTCCCAGTTATATCCCCTACAGAGCATGATTCAGAAGGTCAAGGGTGGGGTGCTCGGTGGTCTTTGTACAGGTGTTCTGTTCTTTACACTTTGAAAAATAGACATAGGGTACATGAAGGGGCTAGGGTGGAACACTGAATTGCTGCCAGATGATAGAAAACCTCAACTATGGAACTCAGGGCTTTAGACTTTATTTGGTAGTTGATGGGAAGTCATTGAAGGTTTTGAAAGTCATCATTAGAACTGTGTTTTAGGTGAGCTAATTTAATAAGCAGAATATCATGGAAATGTTTTCTAGCTTCTTGTGCAGAGATAATCAACTCTTCTTTGCTTTGCTGGTTATTTTTATCAACAATGAATCAGAAGTAAATGCCTCTTGGACAGGCATCAGTACTTCCCAAATTTGAATGTGTTGTGGATCACCTGGAATCTCGTGAAAATACAGATTTCTATTCCTATCCAGTAGGTCAGGGGTAGGTCCTGAGATTTTGCTTTTCTAACAAGTTCCCAGGTGATATCAATGGTCCAGATCTGTGCACTACACCATTATCGATGTGCCAGGGTTTTTGATTGAGTGGGAATTCTACTTTATCCTTTACATAGGAGTGCGCCTAGGATCTTAGGACTTCAGTAAGTTCACTTTGCAATCTATTATGGTAATGTCCCCAACAAAGTTATTTTCAGTTGACCCCTTTCTCTGTACAAATAACATCCTGTTTACTCATGATTTAATATGTGAAAACTTCAGTGTGGAGTCAACCGATATGTATGCAACTCAGAGCCAACTTTCTGGTTAAGTCTTAAGTCTTTTCAAAGAATTGGAAACAAACAAACAAACAAAAAAATGCTATAGAGTAGGAGGAATTTACACAGAATGGAAGGTTTGAAGTTGATTGTCTGCACTGAGTCATGAAGCCGCCACAGCTTGTTTCTTGGTATAATTGTTCCTTAATCAAATTTCTTGATCAGATACAACCAACAGATGAAATAAAAAGTAGAATTTAGAATACCTGTAGCTTTAGAGAACTATTTTTGTTTGTCTGTACAAACCCTTTCTCTCATCAGTTCAAACTAGATTCTGTACGTTGGCTAGAGACCATCAATGCCCTTTAGGGAAGAACAATTAAAAAACCCAGTAAGTAACATCTTGTCCAGATTCTTCAGTAAACTCAGTGCCATAGTATATTTGCTGTAGTATTTGGGAGTGGGATTGGTGGCAAGTAAATATGCAGGGAGTAGAATATAGGCAAGTAACATGCAACTTCTGCATTCCTGTAACACTTTAGGGTTTATTCAGGTCCTTCATCTGACCCTCATAACAATCACATGAGGTAGGCAAAGCAGGAATTTTTATCCCCGTTTTACATATGTGAGAAGACTGAGGCTCAGAGAGGTGAGATGATTTGGCTAAGGTCAATGCTGTTCTAGCACTTTTCATCTCAGCGTAAGAAATTAAAACTCACGGTAAGTTTAGGTGCTTTAGTGCTCTTAACTTAGCCAGGCTTCATGTGGCTACTTACCACAGCCTATGTTTGTATCTGTTAGAGAAGTGCCTTCAAGCAACAGAAAGCTTAACTTAAAGTGGCTTAAACAAATAGGGGTTTAACATTTTTATATAACTGAAAGCTGGAGGTGGGCAGCTGCGGGAGCCAGTTCAACTTCTTAGTGACCCAGGTTCTTCCTGGCATTTTGCCCTACTGTTCTTGCAGCCACTGACTTTCATTCTCGGGTTTGTCTCCTCATAGTTGCAAGATGTCTGCTCTAGCTCTGACAGAAAGGTGATGGAGTATGCGTGCAGTGAGGAGGGTGTCTGTCTCACCTGTCTCTCCTATGAGGAAAACAAAAAGCTGCCCAGGAATCCCACCAGCTGACTTCTGTGTAAGTCAGAGACTTGTTCTAGGTCTTCTTGTTCATCCCGTATCCCACCCCTTCCTCACCCTGCTTTGTGAAAAAGACAGGGAAAGCGAATATTTAGCTTTGTCAGCAGTAAAGTAGGGTAGGTAAAGGAGAAAGAAAGGTGGATGGCAACAGTACTGAGTGAGCCATGCCTGGCATAGTCTACTGCAATGCAGAGCAAACAGCACTGGATAAACATTGAGTGAACATCCCTATGGTTTCCTGCCATTGAGTGACTTTTGTGATTATTGCTTATGAGTGCTAGGCAGCTTTTTCTGATTATTTCCTAAGAAAGTCAAATTTAAATAATCCCCGCTTCATTTATTTTTGATGTAATTTACATGGGGGTGGGTCGGGGAGTTGGGTTGTTTTTTTGCTTGATTATTCTTTGCCAGCATATTTATTTCATGAGTTTATTCATGCAGTAGTTACACATCTACTCTGTCATCCTTTGTAAATGTTTTATGCAGGCTTGTAAATTAGAATAGAATTAAAATATGTCTGCTTGTCTTTAAGAATTGTGTAGGATTAGCAGGACTTGGATTGTGTCGGTGTTTGCCAAGAGTTGAATGTTTTTATGAAGAAAAGGCCTATTCATTAGATTAAACTGTAGCAAAGCAATGATGCATATTACGTTTCCCAAGCAAGTAGAGTAGGAAGAGGAGGGTTGGAGCCACCTGGTCTTCTGCTATAATTCTGGGTCACTCCTGAACCGTAGTCCCTCCTTCTTTAAGGGAGGGTAAGGGATTCATGATACAGCCTGTGACTGGTAGCACCACAGAGCTGGTTCAGAAAACATGTTTGCTGCAATTTAGCTTCTCTTTTCTCTTTATAGTTCCTTGCTTCCCTTATAACACCCTGGCTTGTAGAACTTGGAAGCTGTTTATCTATTTCCCTCGATAAAAAGGTTTAATTTTTGTTTCTTACAAAAAGGGGAAGTAATTTAGAAATTTTGGCTCCGTGGACTTCCCTTCTGATTAAGTACACAGCAATCCTGCCTAATGAAAGAAATGCATGTACTGGACAAAATTATCATAAGTTATTACTTTGGGGAGAAGAGACTTTCTACCCAGGGGGAATGTGCTCCTTCAAATGAAATCCACTGCCATCTCCCCCACCCTGCTTCATCTCTGTCCTGGCCTAGTAAGTCGTCTTGAGTCAGAGAAAGTGAAAAGTGCCATTCTAGGGCCAGTTTGAAGGGAAAACAGGAATTTGGATGTGTTCATCTATGGTAAGAATATACATAAATCAAAGATCAATCATTTTAATTTCCTTTTGTTGTATGTTTTCTACACATTATCGTGTATAGAAATTCATGTAATTCTTAGTGAAGTGAATAAGGACTACTTTCTGGTACCATTGCTTTCGTGACATTTATAACGAAGGTTATAAACTATAATTAAGTGTTACTATCTTATTGTTTTGCTAGTTCCAATGAAAAATTTAAAAAAATTCTTTATATGCATGCATTTTAAACAGCGTACTTTGAAAAATTTTTGTTTTTGCACAAATTTGGTAAACAACCAAGAGCACTTCAGTGATAAGTTGGTTTTAGTCATAAAAGATCCATTTGTGTTTAGAAGAAGCACAATGTGAAACTTTGCAGTCTGGTGTCATACAGTGATCATGAGAACCAAAATTAACATGTGAAATATGGCCCTCGAGTGAGAGGACTTGCAGGAGAAGGAAATGCATCAGTGAAGGCCTAAGGTCTGGTGGTTTTGAAGGTTGTTGGAACCAGACCCTGTAATTCCTACTGAATTAATCATTTTGGGGTGATATTGTCACATACAAGAATGTATTTTTTTGGTAATTGCTGCCCTCATTCAAGATTGTATGTAATCTTTATTTTACAGGCTGAAATGAATTTTTGAAATTCCTAGCTGAGATTGTAAATCTGAATAACAGAAGAAAGCAAACTATGTCTTAAGAAAATCAGACTTATAACTTTGACCTAATTGTCCCAGGCTTTCAATGAACTAAGTGGGGCAGTTTATATATTGTATACTATTTAGTGGAGGCCTTTGTATTCTACTCATACTCTGAATTTTAAATGGTTGGCACTGGTGTACAAATATATACCAAAATTCCATATTAGTTCAAGTGCAAGGAATACTTTAAAAACTCTTGAACAGGTTAAAACAAATCATTGTGGGACAGGTCAGACATGTGCATAAATAAGTGGAGAAATATATATAAAGACTCAGAGCGAATCCCCAGGCACCCATCTCACAGCTTCAACGATGGACAGCTCATGGTTTACCTGGTTTCCTCTGGTCTTCCTTCCAGTCCCTGCATTCCCCATCCAGATGACTTTGAAGCATATCGTATCACTTCAACAATAAATATTTCAGTATATGACTCTAGAAGATAAAGACTATTCCCCAATAGTAAACAGTTAGAAATGGGCTTTTTCTGTGGTAGGCATGTAAAATGTGAGAATGGTGCTTAACATCAGGCATAATATGTTACAGATCCAGATGTTTTTCACACATTTGTTTGTGTTCAAACTCATTTTCTACAAACCACCACTTTTGCTGCTTAAAGTTTGGTGGTCTTTGTTTATATGTAATTTAGTTAAAATGCTAAAACAGTTTCATGTTTGTTTTCCTTTCATTGGTGACTTTTTATAGATGGAAATTTGCATGTCCACAGAAATTTGCATGATCTTTGTTTTACACAGAAATATTATCTCTAAGAATATTCCATATGATCTTTGATGACTCTCCAACTGTCTTAAAACCACCCTCGGTATTTTCGAACAGATGGAAAGAAGATAAAAAAAATCTCTAAATTTAAGATTTGGGCTTTAAGGAAGATATGTCATTTTCATTGGAAAACTATATATTGCTTTTAGTATTTTCTGATTAAGGTACAAAGTACAGTTGAACATTTTCAGAATGATACTTTTGGGGACAGGATTATGACCCATCTCTCTTTTTTTTTTATTAACCCTGTTATGTGTAGTATCTACTTGTGCTGGATTAGAGGATTTGATTTGACCTGGATGGATTTGCAGATTAATGTGTAAGGATGTACTTTACAATGCATTTTTATTTTTATAGAAGAGAAGGGGGGAAATTTAGAGTGTTTGTAGTTCAGAGTGTGGTTTCTGGGATTATAACTGCTCTACGAACTAAAATCCATGTGGTTTTGGCTAAATCACATAACTTCTTAAAACCTCAGCTTCTTTACTAATATCTATAGTATTAGGATAAGAATACCTAATATTTTTATATGAATTAAATGAGATTTAAAAACACAAATTATCATTAATTTTGGCTTAAATTCAATAAAATATGTGTTATTGAACATGTTTTAATGCTGTAATTACTTGCCATTTCATGAACTAAAATGTAAGGATTATTGATTTCTGAATGTCAGATGAATATGCTTTAAAGTTTAAAAAGAGTAAAAGGCAAATTTGTTATTTTGAAATCTGGTAGCTGCAAAATATTTTATCTGAGAAGTTTTGTATATATCAGACCTGTGACCCATTCAGCTCTAGTACTGCACATCCAATGTTGCCTCAAGAAACATGTATGATGTCAAGCTGATCCTCTTTACCAACTCAGAAGCGGCCCTGCTTTACCTTAAATCCCATTTAGATTCATGATCATAGTTTGTTTAAGAAGGTGTAAACATGTTCATATTTTCAGTCTGCGCCATGTGTTGCAATAATAAGTTCAACAGGTTCATCATCTCTGTGCAGAGCAGTGAGGCGTTAGGCTTCTGTTCACTTTGAGAAAGTGCAGCTCTTTTGTAGAGCTCTGGTATGTGTTCCCTTCAGGACTGGGCCTGGCTGGCTCTTTCTGGTCCATTGGGCTTGACAACCTGATCTGAACCCAACATTGTGGTTAGATCGAATTTCAGGTCTTGCTTGACTCTGTGAGTTCTTTTAGTCTTAGCTGTGGCAAGGGAGAGGTGACCAGGCCCAAGGACCTTGATACCCTAGAGAGTGGTGGAACACACTGAACCAGAGAAGCAAGTGCTAAAATGGGAATTGGAGAGACACCTACCTGCTTCATGGAGCTGCCAAGTCCCATTCTTGGCTTCTGTGAACTTATAGCTTGTCGTTCTCTAAGTGTACTTCGTTTTATTTTTATCAGGTTGGCATTTCACACCCCAGAGATGCTTAATGTGTCCTTTGCAAAATTCGAAACATCAGATTACTCAGTCTCTTCTAGTCCATTTATAAAATGTACAGCGAGGCTGATCTTGGCATCACTCCCAAGAGAATCCTTCTGCTTTGCCCTTCTATCTGGGAAGTACCTGTTCATCCCTAACTTTGTGTTTTGTGTCTGAGTTTCATGTTCTGATAGAATATTTTCCATAATACTTATGATTTATTAATATAGTATTGCATATGTATATATAAATATCATGTGTGTGTATTTTCTTGTTTCTTGACTCAAATACCCTTATGTTCAAATCTGAGTTTTGATGCTTACAAATTGGTCGTGTCACTTTTTTCAGCCTGCATTTCCTCAGCTGTAACATAAGGGTAACAATAGTACTTATTCCATCAAGTTGCTCTATGCACATCATGCTGTACTGCAGAGAGTTCAGCACGGTTCCTTCCATCCTGTACATCACAAAGTATCACTAGTTTTGTTATTGTCTTCACCATACCACCATGTCTTCTTTGACCAAAATAGCAGCATGTCTCTGCCTCCTTTTTGTCATATTCCTGTTTATTTAATGTCTAGTAGACAGCTCAAGTGCTGTTTTCTAGACACTGGGGTAGAGTGTTAAGCCAAACAGAACCTTTGCTCTCATGGGAACGTAACATTTCAGTGGAAGAAAAAAAAAAAAACAAAAAAAACAGTACTTATATAAGTACAATGATGTAGCAATAAGTATGATAAACTTTTAGACACATATGGCAATTTATATATATTAATACATTCAGGTTGTCACTTCATTTACTCAGACTAAGACTAAGCATAAGAATAAGATTTTGGAGGAACTGAATGGCTATTAGGCAAAGTGTTTCATATCTAGAATGCTTCAGAGCCAGGAAATGGTTTTGTCTATATACCACTGTCTGAATGCCTACTGGTGCTCAGCAATAATTAGTTTAAGGGGATAGAGTAGTTTAGATTATTTTGTGTTTCATATACTAATTTCTGTTAGGAAAGTAATTTTAATAATAGTAGAATGTTTGTGAGCCCTAAGTAAATGAAGTCTTCAGCTGGTATCATCTGATAGGCTATAGAACTTCTTAATGATCTATTTCTACTTCCTGACCAGACCAAGCAAGTTTCTGCCTCAGGACCTTGGCATGTGATTTTTTTTCTACCAGGAATGTTCTTTTTCTAGGTTTTTGTAAGGTTTGCTCCCCCATCCTACCTAAGGTAGTACTCTTCCCCCAGCACTTTCTAGTCCCATACTCTGCTTCATTTTCTTGATAGCACTTGTACTTTGTGATATTAATGTGTCTATTATCTGTCTGCCCCACTAAAACGGAAGATCCTTGAGAGCAGGAATTTGTGTTTTGATCATTGCTGTATTCTCCTTGCTTAGAATAGCGAATGTCCTAAGTGGTCACTATATATTCACTAAATGAATAAATGCATGCAAGAGTTTACCAACTTTACAGGGGAAATACTTTTTTTTTTTTTTTTTTGGTAGAGACAGAGTCTCACTTTACCGCCCTCAGTGGAGTGCCATGACATCACAGGACTCACAGCAACCTCTAGCTCTTGGGCTTACACGATTCTCTTGCCTCAGCCTCCCGAGCAGTGGGACTACAGCCCCTCCACCCCCACAACGCCGGCTTTTTTTTTTGTTGTTGTTGTTACAGTTTGGCAGGGCTGGGTTTGAACCCACCACCCTTGGTATATGGGGCCGGCGCCCTACTCACTGAGCCACAGGTGCCACCCAGGAAATACTTTAGAATGTATTAAGTAGGATAGATTAAATTCTAAGTTTAGGTGAAATGGAGATAAAGTTTGTGATTCTTTTCATGACAAAAGGAGTGAGATAAATAATGATTAACATCAACTGAAATGGACTCTTGGAAGAAACCAAATAAATCTTAGTTGGGAAAATTAATAAAAGAATAAGCAAAAGGATTGGGGCAGGCAATTGAATGCTATTTATTTGAATATGTTGTCCAAGAATATAAGTAATCAGAAATATTTAATTTGCGTGCAGAACACGCTATGGTTGTCACCAGTCCCTCAGACTTGGGATCATTGTTTTTCTTAGTCCTGGTGCAACCTCTGTGAAGAATCTGGACAAAATAAATTGAACAATGGCTTCTCATTTAAGTTTTGATTACTGTTTCTTAGTCTTTTGTGCTCTACTGTTATTTTGTATTCAATTAAGATTTATTGTTTGCAAAGTGAAAGAGTTGTCATAAATAATTTTTTTACAAAATAAGAAAAACATTTAATTTCTGACAACCAGTAATACCTACAGGCTTTTCTAGAGGATTTTTCTTGGAAAGTGCAAGAGAAAGTTAGTCAAAATGAAGATCTTGTCTCTAATCCCAAGGTTTACGTGTCTACAATGATTTTCTCCCCAAAATTATAAACATTTTTTTTAAACCCCAGTTACTAATCTCTTTCTTACTCAACTTTACTAGCTGGGATTTTGAAAAATATCTATAAATGGTAGAAACAGAAAAATAGGTACATATACATTGAAAAGTGATGTTTTTTTGGGACCAAATCTGTGACAAGATAGTAATTTGCTCCATAATGAATACACTTCTAAAGAAGTGTACCTCTTTTGTGATGGGACTATAGATAATAGAAGTTAAGCTTTTACTTATCAGAATCTGGAATCAGCATATGAGGAGATTTTCAATCTATTTTACTAATTATTACCCAGTCCAGCTTGAGTGCTCATTATGTGTAAGACATTACCAGGCATACAAAGTTGAGTAAGAAATTAGAGTTCATAATCTAGTGTTCCATCTTTATGATACAGATTAGTCCTGTAACAGATGAATAAAATAAAAGCTGGTGAGATACAGAAGACAAAGCCTCAGAAAAGGCAAGAGGCAGTAAGTGGCATTGCTGTTGGATCTTCAATCAGAATTTCCTGATGAAGTAGGCTGATAATCCACATAAGCAGAGACACAGAGGTAGAAACTTAGGGTCACGTTCAGGCAACAGTAATGTTCCAGAAGAGACGAAAGGGGATGAAATCAAAACCAGGGTGGAAAGCTACTTTAGGAAGAATGCCTCCAATTAAGAGAGAACAAAGAGCCGGAGGATAACGATTCAGAGTTATGTGAAGTGGACAGGGACAGGAGCTTCTTTCATAGTTTCAAGCTCATGAGACTAGGGAGCAAGGTCATCTGTTAAAAGGAGGGGGATAAATGTTATCTTCAGATCACTTATTTAAGAACTTTACTTCAGAGCTGGATGTCTTGAGAGGTTAAGTGCCTTTCCAAGGAGATAGTTTGATGCCAGAAACTGGAACCCAGGTCTTCTGATTTTGACTCAAAGTGTTCTTTACTTCTTGCCAAAAGTAAAAATCCCCCAAAGACCTATATACTAAAATAATTTTCCAAATCAAGCATTTCTCATCAAATAAGTAACTTTGATCTATGCACATGATAATACAGGCTATAAAGAAATCAAATGAACTCTTGTAAACAACTCTTTTAGCGGGAAAAAAGGAGATTTATTGCTTTCAATGGAAAGAACGCAACAGAAGCATGATGCGTCAAACAAGGACAGTGTCCTGACTCTGGCCCAGGAGACTGCTGGGCACTGAGTAGACCCCTTTTCTTTATACGGTATTGTTCTTGTGGGCTGGGTACTCAACTATCTTTTTATTATTATTATTATTAAATCATAGCTGTGTACATTAATGCGATCATGGGGCACCATACACTGGTTTTATAGACCGTTTGACACATGTTCATCACACTGGTTAACATAGCCTTCCTGGCATTTTCTTAGTTATTGTGCTAAGACATTTACATTCTACATTTACTAAGTTTCACATATACCCTTTTAAGATGCATCGCAGGTCCAACTATCTTGATATAGCCCAGAAAGAGAAATCTGGGTCTGTTGCTCTTGTGAATCTATAGACCCTGAATGGATAGTTCCAACCAACGTCTTAGTTTTGGTGAATTTGATGGGTGTTGCAGACTTGGAAGTTACACATTTAGCATGGCTTCTGACCATTCATGCCAGCTAGACTTTAGCAGCACAGCCAGTTTGGGGTTGGCAGCTGTCAGTCTGACGTGCAAATGCAATGTTGCCTCACTGGTATCACAGGAGAGCTTCCAGGAGAGCAAGGAGTTAAGGTTTTATAGGAATAAATTTAAGGAGACAATATTTTCCTGTTTTTTATCTCTAGCAAAGGCAGCACCCCAGTAGTTTTGTAGGCTGAAGTATTGTTTGCACAGTTATAAAAGTGAAGAACAGCAGGATGGACTTAACTCCCTTGGCATTTAAAAATAGCAAATACCAGCTTGGTGCCCATAGCACAGTGGTTATAGTGCCAGCCACATACACCGAGGCTGACAGGTTCAAAACCAGCCCAGGCCAGCTAAACAACGATGACAACTGCAACAACAACAACAACAACAACAACAAAATAGCTGGGTGTTGTGGTAGGCACCTGTAGTCCTAGCTACTTGGGAGGCTGAGGCCAAGAGAATTACATAAGCCCAAGAGTTTGAGGTAGCTGTGAGCTGTGATGCCATCGCACTCTACCGAGGGCAACATAATGAGACTGTCTCCAAAAAAAAAAAAAAAAAGCAATACCAAGCTTTTCCACATGCACGTCTGTGTATGCTAAGAGAGTGAATCTCACTTGAGATAACCTTTGGCAGCATATGGGGAGTCCTGAGAGTGAACCTTTCTGATTCTGGGTAAGTTGAGGCCCTTCACAAGAGGGGGTGCTTTAGGTTTCAGAGGTTTCTCAGCCAGATTTTCAGTTATGAGCTTGGGTTTCAGAAAGAACTCAGCATCAGGGTAGGATATTGCTGATCCTGCACTCACGTTACTGTTGCTACCCTGCTGTCTGAAGTCTGTTGACACAGTTCATGAGATTTTACATACAAGCTGTGAGGCGGTTAACCTAAACAAAATATTTATGGAAAATATCAAAAAATAAAAGTGCCAAAAAGAAATTTTTGTCCGGGGGGGGGGGGGGCAACAGGAGTTGGCATGTTTTGGTACTGCCATTTTCTCCCTTAATATCAGTCTTTGTTATTTAGAAGAAACCATAATAACTCCCTAGCCCAGGGTTGGGAGACTTTCTTTAAAGGTTCAGATAGTAAATATTTTAGGATTTGGGGGGCCATATGGTCACTATTGAAACTGTTTACCACTAGCTACCATTGTAGTGCAAACAGACAGTGTGCAAATGTTCGAATAAAACTTTATTTATAAAAGGCAGGCAGTGAGCCACAGTTTGCAGAATCCTGCTCTAGTTTAATGCCTGTATTTTACTATATCTCAGTGACATTTTTGGCTGATGGTTACACAGTGGTAGGCATGGGACAGAAATGTAGATATTTCCTTTTTTTTTTTACTCCTTAAATACTTTTTTAAAATTGTTTTAATTACTGAATAATTACAGAAATGTTCATTAGCATGTGGAAAGTAAAAAGAATCAAACAAGTATCTAGGTAGCCATCATACAGTCAGCTTAGGATGCAGAACATTGTCACTTCTTTTGATGGTCTGTGGGGCCTACCTTAGACCCTTCCCTTTCTCTCTCCCACCTCAGAGGAAGAATATTCCCTTGTTTTTCGTGGTTTCACCTCATGTACTTACATTTTTTTTTATAGGGTTTTATAGGGTTTTGTTTTAGATGGTTTTATTTCATTTCTCTAGTATTAAAAAGTTTAGAAAAAAATGTGAAATTAGGTGTAGTTGCAGGTTTCCTTTTTGCTTTGTTCTTGATGGTATGCTGAGAAGGTCCAAGAAGCCAGTCAGAGTGCCTAGAGTATCTGACTTTAATTCACTTCGTGGCTTAATCTTCAGTTTGTTGTGCTACTGCAGAGGTCACAGAGGCTGACAGACAAGTGTAGGAGTTCAGTGGCTTTCTACTCCCACCTCTCTTCCTAAGGAAATTGCTGTGCTAAATCAGGGCTGTTTCTAGGAATGGCAAGGTATATTGGTTTGACAGTGATTTTATCTTTGAACTAAATACATAATACTATAACTTACCTAATTTATCTTAATTGGAGAACTTTTTTTTAAAGAAAAGTTTTCTTTGTGGCATAGACATATAATAAACAAAAAAGATCAATCTCAAGAATAATATTTGGTCAATAACCAAAAACATTGTTCTAATATTTGTGAATGTTACATATATGAATGTTAGATAGAAGAATGTGCTTTGGCCGGTGTGGTTGCTCATGCCTGTGATCCTAGCACTCTGAGAGGCCCAGGCGGGTAGATTGACTGAGCTCAGATGTTTGACACAAGCCTGAGCAAGAGTGAGACCCTGTCTCTAAAAAATAGCCAGGCATTGTGGCAGGCACCTATAGTCCCAGCTACTTGGAGAATCACTTGAGCCCAAGAGTTGGAGGTTGCTGTGAGCTATGATGTCACTATACTCTACAGAGGATGACAAAGTGAGACCCTGTTTCAAAAAAGAAGAAGAAGAATGTGATTTAGCCTGGCCTGGTGGCAAGCATCTGGAGCCCCAGTGACTCAGGAGTCTAAGAGGTGGGAGGATGGCTTGAGCCCAGGAGTTTGAGACCAGTCTGGGTGACATAGTGTAGACACCATCTCTAAAAACAGAACAAAACAAAAAAATCCTCTAATTCTCTTTTAAGGAGGATGTTGGTGCATTGAACTTGGGTTTTGTTACCTTGAAAATGACATTATTTCCTGATAAACTGAAATGTTTTGTTTTGTTTGTTTGTTTTTTTTTTTTTTTAAAGCCTTTAGTATCCATCCTGTCTACATCCAATGGACTCTATCATCTTAGTAAACTTGAAGATCCCCCCCCCCAAAAAAAAAAGACAGTGATTTATATGGATACATTTCCTTGCTTTCTAGATAACCAAAATGTTTTAGAATCGCATTTTTCAGGGATGCCTTTGGTGGCTCTTAGAAAGTATTTTGCCAGCCACTTATACAAATGCTTCGTTTTCTCCTCCTTACATCTGTACATAATTTAACAAACTCACTATAAGTTGTTTCCTCAAGTATAGTGAAAAAAAGGAATCTCCCCAAATGCCTTCACCTGATTCCCTCTGTGAGTGAGTGGTTGTAGGTCATCTCTGTGCACAGCCCGGGAAGAAAACAGCTGGGGTTTTGCCATGAGAGGTTGGCACCATGTTCTCATATCTCTCTCAGTTATCTCAACATATTTTTCAAATTCTATCCCAACTGTAACTGCTCTACTCTATCATTTTATATTTTGATTTCTTTAATTCAGTACCTTCCTATCTGGCCTGCTTTCCGTTTTTTTTTTTGCAGTTTTGCAGTTTTGCAGTTTTTGGCCGGGGCTGAGTTTGAACCCGCCACCTCCAGCATATGGAGCTGGTGCCCTACTCCTTTGAGCCACAGGCACCGCCCTCCTTTTTTCCCCATAGTTCTCAATTCTGGCTGCACATTGAAATCGCCTAAGAACTTTAAAAAATACTAATGTCTGGCCTATTCCACGGAGATTTTTATTTCATTGGTCTGGGGTACAGTTTGGACATATTAAAATCATATTACAGTCTTAAAACCTCTCCAGATGATTCTAAAGAGCAGCTAAGTTTGATAGGCACCATTCTAGGGGGTCATCTGCTTTAACCTTTCACCTGGTGTAAGTGATATTTGAGCAGGGGAATGGATAGAACCAGGAGACTGATCACGTATTTGGCATAAGAAAAAGGAATGTGTACAGGATGTCACCTAAGCTTTGGACTTGTGCAATGTTTGGATGGATGAAAGTGCCATTTGCTGAGATAGCAAAATTAGACACTTTACTTAAGAGTGAAAATAATGATTTAGTTTTGGATATAAAAATTTGCACAACCCATTTGGAGATATGAAGTATTAGGAAATATTAGAGCTGTACAAAAATCAAGTGGGGGTTTATTCCCTATTGCTAAAAATATTTTTAAAAATCCCTGCCAGATGCTTATTAACTTTTGCTTTAACATTTCTAGTAAAAAGAAATGAATTACTCACTGTCTTTGGATAGCTAACATAGTTCAGAGGTTCTTCCTTATATTGACTCTGAATCTGTTTTGCTTCTAAAATGTGTTCAGTGATTATTACTTTTTTTGACATTGGAGCTATCACAAGTCCATTTTACACAGTGGTCTTCAAGACTTATAAGAAATTTATTCCCAATTGTTCTCTTCCTTGGAACCAGATCCTTATTTAATATGCTTGCAATAGGTCACCAGTTCCTTATGTAATATGCTTGCAATAACCATTCTAACATATCTTCTTACCAGGTTGGCTAAACATAAATGTTAATTAAATACCTTAGACCTGATTAAATACCTTAGGAAATAAGCATTTCCTAATCTTTACTTATTGACATGAAATATCCTGACTTAAAAAAAGAAACCTCTCTATGTATTTGCAATTTAGAAGAGGCAATAGTCTTCTCTGAATTGATTTTTTCTTTCTTTCTGTACTCTTCTGTATTTTAAAAAATAACTAGATTTGAAAATAGAAAATTTATGTAGAAATACATTGCATTTCATTGAATAAAAGGCCCTTATAATAATTCTAAGAATTATGTCAATATGGACACATACTTATTTCAAGAACAAAGGTAATGTTTATTTAAAAGTCACAAAAAAAGCACTCTAAACAAAGACCAAACATAGGACTTTTGCTGTTCCTCTTGTAGAAAATTTGATCTTCCAGGATAAATGTGGCCTTCAGTTTCCCACTGCTTCTATTCCAGAAGGTATGCGCACGTTTGGATTACTGATCCCTTTCTTCCCTCAGAAACCGTTTGAGCTCGGAATTTGCTGTTTAGATCATGATTCTACGTCAGAGAAGAATTGGAGTCTCCTTTAGGTACTTGGCAGAGCTAGGACATATTTCCATATATAGCTGTAAAAACTTTTGTCATTCATTCTGGCTGGAAAGGATGTTATTAAAAGTTCATTCCTGAGTTCTTTTTTTGCCAAGGAACAGCAGTGGGCACTCGCAGTCGTGCCTGGGAGAGCTGAGAACCGCGTCCAGGTGTTCTTGGTCACTCCCTGTACGGCCCTGGCGCATGTCTGTGGGTGGTGGTGGTTGACTCTCTCCTGGCCCCCTTCCTACTTGAGCTCTGGGAAGCCCCAGGGCAGCCTCTGCAGGATGAGTCAAGGCAGTGCCTCATCCCCTGAGTCACGGCCAGAGACTTCTCCGTTACTCTCTGAGGATGGGATCTGTTTACCTCAGAGTTCCCTCTCTGAGGGTATTTGGAATTTTGGATGGTGGCCTGGAATTTAGAGGAGTGGAGTTCTCTAGGGAACAGTTGTGCTAGTAGCAGTCAGCTTGTAAAGTTTATACTGTCTGCCCTTTGATAAGGGTCATATGATGTAGTAAATGTTCTTTGGGAAAACGAAAAGTCCAATAGACCCTCGGTTCTAGCTTTTAGCTTTGTATGTACTGTGGCCTCCAGCGTCAGTCCAGGGAAATGGGAAAGGATCTCTCTTTACACCTTTCCTTTCATCTGCGCCTGCAGTTCTGCCTACTCAGCTTTTGAGCTCATCTTCCAGGGAGAAGGTGCCAGACCTGTGTTCAATCTCGGACCTCACTCATGGTGTGGAGATTTGGCCAAATTAATTTGCTTTTTTGAACTTGTTTTCCTCATCCATAAAATGGGGTTAACAATGTCTACAGCACAGGTGGGTTAATCTGTATAAGGTGGTCAGTAGATCTTAGGAAAGCAAGTGTTTTTGGTTGAAATAGCATGGACTTTGGAACCATTTACATGTAGGTTTTATCCTGGATCTGTTTTTGTCCAGCACCCAAGCATTTATGTTCTGTAACCTTTGGCTTCATCTTCTGTAAAACTGTACCCTCCTCAGAAGATTTATTTAATATTTAAATGTACCAGCTTGTCCTACTTGGGCAGGACTTATTATTAGTCACTCAACAGATGCTAGCTGCTCTCCTGCGAATGCTTTTCCCAAGCCCATCTCCCACCCCACCACCTCCTCAGAGACAATTCTTCCTTTTCTTGCCCCTTTATGTTTTGTTGTTGTTGTTTTGAGACAGAATGTCTCTCTGTTGCCCCAGGCTAGAGTGCAGGGCTGTCAGCCTAGCTCACAGCAACCTCAAACTCCTGAGCTCAAACAATCCATTTGCTTAGCTTCCCAGAGCAATAGGATTATAGGTGTGAGCCACTGTGCCTGGCCTGGTTTATTTTTGTTTATAACTTCACCTCATAACCTACTTCATTCACTCTGTTTCTCTCTGTATGTCGGTATCTTTCTCACTTGATGGCCAATTACTGAGAAGCAGAGTCTTCTTATTCATCTTTATTCTCATAGGTCTCTGATGTTGAAGCACACACCATTATTTCTCCTCAATTCTCTTAAGCTTGAATTTCAGGTTAATTCAGAGTTAATTTCTTAACTTATTCTGCCCAACTCAAATATCTTGCAATAAATGACTAGAGAAGTAAATATTAATAGCTTTGTGCTCCATGTAATGCATATTACATTTGGCATTTAATGCAAAGACAAACAACTTTGTGTTTTTATTGTTGTTCTGCAAAGTTGTAAGAGGGAAGCTAGAATAAAGATTATCTACAAATAGAAGCTTTGCATTTTGATAAAAAATTAATGGAAATGGCATTCTTTTAAAATAAACAGCCTGAAATGAATTACAATTCACAATGTCAATATCTTGGGCGAAACGCACCTATTCAGAAGCCCCACAGGCACATAGTTGTAGTATTGATTCAGCCATCTTTTAATAATAGTTGAGCTATTTAGAAAAGAGAAGAATTTTAGAGAGTATCCAAATTTCAGGTTTTCTTCAAGGACAGAAGTAGTAATCAGGTTCGCTTCAGAAATGATAATGGTTTATAAATTAGAACTGCATGACATTTTATATTTTGTTTACCTTTGGGTGATCATTCTTTGCTTTCTGGCATCAAGAGTATTAGGCAGGTAGGATTTGGTAGTTTTTAATATTGTTAATCATTCCCCTCTTTCCTTCTCTTCTTTAGCTTCCTGTTCAATTCCTGTGGATCGCTGAATACATTAATGTCTGGTACCCAGATACTTTTAGAATGTAATGTTGGCTGGAATAACAGATAAAGAGTTTTCAGTAAATCACTGGGTATTTGTTCAATGACCTGTAACATAGCCTGTGCCTTCTGTCCCAGGTTCCCATGTATGCTGCCCTTAAGTTTCTGTCAGAACACACAGAGAAGCATTCCAGCTCCTAACCTCCACCCCCTATGAATTCCTCACATGCCTGGGAATCTCTGGAAAGTTATACATTTAAGTAAATGATCAGAGGTGTTACCACCTTGTACATCTTAGTACTTCCAGGGTTATTTCCTGGTGCCAGTCCCTTTAGATTGCATTAAAAATACATCTGAGTCACAGCCCCAACACTATGATGGGGAATATTGGAGCTGTATTAACTGCCTTAACCACCACAGGAAGGGATAGCTGCAAAGACAGTGCTGTCTGGGATCTGACAACTTGGTTTTCTGACTAAGCAAGGAATAGTAAAACCTTTCTGTTTTGCTGGCCCTACAGATTTTGGTTTGGGAAAGGTCTTTTGACTTCAGTGTAGGCTGAAACACGTGGAGATAAAATGATAGGAGCAAAGCCTAAAGTACGTTTTAGCTTAAAGATAGGAGGAGAATAGCTTTCCCTGTCACATGACTTCATGGATGTTCCCTCTGGAGTCAGAGGTGGCTTTTAGTTACCAGGCAAAGTAAATGTATGTGGCGCTCCAACGGCCAGTTTGCAAAGTTAGAGTCCCATATGCTAATGAGGTTGCTAATTGTATCAGTGATATTCAGCTGTGGAAAAGGCGACTTCATCTTTAGATGAAGCAAAAAGCAGCTTTCTTAGCAAAAAGTTAAAAAAAAGTAAAAGCATTGGTGAAAAACAGCCAGTTTGAAAGCGTGTTGCAAACTGCCCTAAGCCAATGTGCTGGGCAGAACTATTAGGTTCTTTTGGATAGATAACACATATCAGTACTCAGAGATGGGCAAAGGTTAGCTATGCCACTCACTGCATTTCCCTACCAGATTACAATAAAAGCAAGATTTGACCAAATTCCAATACACAAACACTGTTTAGATGTTTTTAGGTAAACATTTATTAGATGGCTTGTTATATAAACTTAGGAAGTCTTAAGTGATTGGGGAAGAGATGCTTTGTCCACACGTTGCATGAAAGGTTTACTCAGGGCAGATAAGACAGTATTGGAGGAGCACAATTCAGTTAACTCTTTACTAGAATCCTCCAGACCTGTGGCTGGAAGGACACAGGACTGGTTAGGGATCAACCTTGAACCCATAACGCAGGCAAAATTTCCAGTTCCCTTTTCCTGTAAGAGTGGCGAGTATCTCTGTAATATTTTTCAACCAATTTACCTACTTATATATCACCAATTTTGCCAGTAACAGTCTATTTTTAACATTCATTATACTATAATAAGTCGGTACTTTCACCAAGGAAAATTCATTTCTAACTTCATTATGCTAATTTGTAAAGTATCTGATCATGACCCTAGATAAAGAAAATTGAAGCATTTTTGTAGTAGCCACTGATAGTGTGCCCTTTCTGATTAAATGTTAGTTAACCATCCCAGGCATGTGGATCCACAATTAGGGTAGCGGGAACACTTTGTAGTGTGTCTTAAATTAATGTACACTTCATGATGTTGAAGTGTTTAAGAGTAAACTACAGATATCTGATATGTATGTAAAAAAAATCAAAAAGGAAATAAAAATGATTATCTGATTTATATTTCAGTGAAAATACATCGGTCCTACTTGCTTTTACATTATATATATGTAACGTATATATACATTATATACATAATTTTTTTTTTTTTTAGAAACCAAGTCTCATTGCCCTTGGTAGAGTACTGTGGTGTCACAGCTCACAGCAACCTCCAGCTCTTGGGCTTAGGTGATTCTTTTGCCTCAGCCTCCAGAGTAGCTGGGACCACAGGCTCTTGTCACAACACCCAGCTATTTTTTGTTGCAGTTTGGCCGGGGCTGGGTTTGAACCTGCCACCCTTGGCATATGGGGCCGGCGCCCTACTCACTGAGCCACAGGCTCCAAGATTTTGGCACATGAAAGAGAAACTGTTAAATAGCTTTATTTAAGCAAGAATTCTGTGTTTCAGGGTGATTTATTAAATTGGTTAATTCAATGAACATTTATTGAATACCCACTGTGTGCAGGGGATACAGAGATGAAAGCGTGCAATTCTTGTCTTCAGCTCATTTTTACTGATTTAGGTAGGGGCATGATATATGTAAGTCAATTGCTGTACAACTGCAGGGGGCACCATTCATCACATGTGAACAAAAGGCCTTGACTTCAAGGCCTTTGTGGCCTGGAAGAGGGCAACGAAGTGTCTGAGCAGGGCTTGTTTGTTTCCTCCTAAAGCAACCTGAAACATGACTCATATTGTTGGAATTGAGAGTTGGATAAAGGAGCATTTGTCTAAAACACTGTTAGGGACATGGAACTCTTCCAGAGAAGCCAAAATACCCTTTAGAGTTTCAGAGATCCTGAATTCTTATTTTGGCTGCAGGCCCTAAGTAGCTTGCAGTTCAGGTAAGAACAACCCCATCTTCCACATGAGATTCATGTAGTTAATAAACTTAGAGCTCAGAAGGGGTTAATTGTCGAATCAGCTGCTAACTTTAAAAAAAAAAAGTTAGAAGTAATAATGATTCACCTAATTCAAGCTGATCTCAAGGATCAACCAGTAAAAGAAGTAATAGCAGCGTCCATAATGCAGAATAAAGTAACAGGATTTGTATTAAGCAGTCTCATTTTACTGGAAGCCAAGTTCGAATCTTATTTCCTACTCTTACATGAATGAGGAATGAGTTCAGGAGGAACTCAGGATTGAAAGAAGGAGTCAGAAGACACTTTTTCTAAGAACTTTAAGGATAAAGGAAGGTTTTTACACAAGTTCAAAATTTTACTTTCTAGGAGATTAAAAAAATGAAAGTCCTGATGACAGTGGGGTATGAAGTTCCCAGTTTAGGGGTGCTGGGAGTAAAGCAGAAGAGGATGGTAGTCTTTCTTCTTCACAGCATGTGCTCCTTTCACAAAAGCAGCATGCTCATCCTCAGTAAGGATTTCAGACAGCCTCCCGATGATTTCCAGCCTAATCACATTCACTTCTACAAGGCACTGACATCCCATCCCATTAGCCTCTGTTGAGGTGTGACTTCTCTTCATCTTAAACCTCCCACCCAAGTGACTGGAGGGGCTTGGTGATGGGGAGGCTGGAAGGTATGGAGGGTTATACCAGTGACACTTTACTAACTATCTTAGTTATTATGATTTATAGAATTATCATAAGGGAGATGATAGAAATGGCTATTAGCATCAGACATCCATTGGCTATAGCTGAGGGTACAGTGGGCCTCGTTCTGTGGCTGCTTGTGGTCCTATCGTTGCCATAACTTGGAGATGTTGAAACTGGCCTTTGTCCAAAGCAGTACATCCTTGAGGCAAAGATTGCCTAATTCTTTGTCCTAATTCTTCTCTGTATTTTTCTGGTTAGCAGTACATTTTCAGCATTAAGATAACACTATTTTGAGTATTTATCAGTTATTTGTTCCATTCCTGTTTCAGAGGCAGTGAGAAGTTTTTTTTAAGTTTCCAAAAATAACTGATTTGTTGTCTCAAATGAAGCATTTTTAAGGATTGGGGAAGAATATAAGTTGTTTCTAGTTTTTTTTTCCTTCCAGTTTCTAGGCAGTATGGATATCACAAAGTACAGGGGTGGGGAACCTGTGCCTATAAGGCCATATGTAGCCTGCTAGGTCCTTAAGGGTGGCGATTTTTTTTTTTTTTTTTTTTTTTGAGACAGAGTCTCACTTTGTCACCCTTGGTAGAGTTGGCATCATCTTAGCTCACAGCAACCTCAAATTCCTGGGCTCCAGTGATCCTCTTGCCTAAGCTTCTCAAGTAGCTGAGAGTACAGGTGCCTGCCACAACACCTGGCTAGTTTTGTTCTATTTTCAGTAGAACTGGAGGCTCCCTCTTGCTCAGGCTGATCTGGAACTCCAGAGCTCAAGTGATCTGTCTGCCTTGGCCTCCCAGATTGATAGGATTACATTACAGATGCTCAGCCAAGTTCAGCCTTTTGACAGAATCCAAATTTTATAGAAGAAATCTTTTTATTTTTGGTAACACACTTTCAGTTGTCTTTTATATTTTTATTTAACATTTAAAATGAACATATTTAAAATACCAAAGAATAAAATAAATTTCATTGAAATAATCCTCCCAGATCAACCAGTTAGAACATTAGTAAGCTATAAGGGCTAAATTGACTGCTGCTATGCTCACGATTTACTCCTAACTTCCCCCACTTGACTGGTGCTGCTACCACATGAGGCTGGTTGGTGAAGGTTTATGGGAGTCAAGTAAGTCACTGACTTACAGAAAGTGACAGAAAGTGCACTGACTTTCTGTTTGAAATGGAATTTGTGAGTAGCTGCCTAATTTTTGACAGTAATTTTTTTTTTTTTTTGCAGTTTTTGGCTGGAGCTGGGTTTGAACCCACCACCTCTGGCATATGGGGCTGGTGCCCTACTCCTTTGAGCTACAGGTGCTGCCCAGTAATTTTTAATTCTGTCTGCTTAGAGCCCATCATGTCAAAGAAGACCAAGAGAATGCAGAAGGAAGACAACCTATTTTAATCTTTTAATTCATTAATTATTTAGATACAGAGTTTCTCTCTGTTGCCCCAGGCTAGAGTGCTTGTGCTATTAGCCTAGCTGAAGCAACCTCAGACTCCTGAGTTCAATAGATCCTTCTGCTTCAGCCTCCCTGCTAACTGGAACTACAGGCACCTGTAGGATTATAGCTACAATGCCTGGCTAATTTTTCCATTTTTAGTAGAGATGGTGGTCTTGCTTTTGTTCAGAGCTGGTCTTGAACTTCTTAGCAGAAGAGATCTGTAGCAGCCCATAGAGCCTATGGCTAGGAGGAGTGAGAGTTATAAGAAACACCTGTATAGCTCAATAATGGAATACCTTGGTGAAAAGGGCATGGGGAGTGATTTAGCTCTCCTAACAAGCATGAGAGCTCATAAGATGAGAGCATTAGTGAATTGGCAGTCTTTATACCTGTGGTATTGAGAGGCACGGGATCAGCCTTATATTATAGGCTGGAAGAGAAGGCAGTCGGGACTGTGCACATTCTATTGCGGTCCCAGTTACTCTGACTCTGTCTCCTCTCCTGCCTGCAGAACACCAGCATGGCATCTCTCTGCTGAAGATCACTAAGCTGTGCTAAAGACTAAGATCTATTCTTCTAAGACTACTTCACCCTCAAAGACTATCTCTCTCTCTCTCCCTTCTGCTAAGGTAAATAACCCTCAGGCACCTAAGGGTAATTGTTCCTGAGCAAGGTAGCCCAGCGGTCATGTCAGGAAACTAGATAAGCAGGGCAAGACCTGGCCAGTCCTGGGCCCTGACAAGCAGTGGCAGCGGTGGGCTTTGACAGAGATCCTCCCACCTCGGCCTCCCAGAGTGTTAGGATTATAGGCATGAGCCTATACTTAGCAAGAAAACATTATAAACTGAGGATTTGCAATGGCTATGGCAATGACAATATCATCTTATTTTTGCTAAAGATAAGATGATTTCCTTGCTTTGTGATACAGAAATATCAACATTAAAGAAATTCAGTTCTCATCAGCATTTATAACCCTAATAAGGACCACACATATTTTAAATTGGAGGAGAGGTACAAAAGGTTGTGTTGCAGAAAGTAAAATATGAAAAACAAAAGCAAAGACAATTCTTTCAAGCAGCAACAAGATGTGGAAATAATGGCACTAAAGCAACTGATAAAATAGCTCATAAACTCAAGAAAAAGTAAGCCATTCATTGATGTCAAAGTTGTAGGATGCCAAGGTACAAACAACTGCCTCTTCCAAGGAGAACCATACATGACTGATCAGCAGCATGAATTAGATTTCTACTTAGTAGAACAACTTTGTGCAAGATTTCAAAAGGAAAATATAAATTATTTAATCACTTTGGATGATCGCTTTAGATAAATCAACTAGTAATACTGACCAGGTGTGGGTTTTATACTTCATTCAGGTCATAACAGAAGATTTTTCTTAGCTACAAAGAGTTACTTTGGGCACTCTCATAAACCAAACACAAAGAATAGGTATTTTCAACAACTTTTAAGATAAATATTATGAAGTTGGATTGAATTTGGTAAATAATGTATGTACAGACAGTGCACCTTCCATGACAGGAAAACATGAAGGGTTTATTGCACAGATAAAAAATTAACAGATCCAGATGCTTTCATTTCTTTTAACTGTATCTTGCATTACTGAAATCTCCATGCTAAAGCTACTATTTTAGGTAACATTATGGTGTTAACTATATTCATGTGAATGCAACGTGGCACCATCAGGTTGGTGAATGCTAAAGTTGAAGGATGAGCTATTCAATAGGGATTTGTCATGTTTCTTTTTTTTTATTTATTTTTATTTTTACTTATTTATTTATTTATTTATTTGCCACTCCAGTTTTTTATTTTTTTAATCTAAGTCTCTGTGTTCATTCAACCTTTCCTTGGAATCTTTCAGAAGTTTATAGTTTTCTATAAACTTTGTGCATTTCTTACATATTTTATCTCTCTTGTTCTTAAAAATTATAT
>CAUYPK010133939.1:0-43077 GCA_963574355.1 Loris lydekkerianus | reverse complement strand
GAAGTTCATCTGTGATATGCAATCACATGTGAAAGCATTTGAAGCAAAATTAGGCCTCCTCATCAAACAAGTCAAAGAGGAAAATTTCTGGCATCTCCCTACATCTCAAAATCTATTAGCAGAAAATCCATTGGTTGCATTCCCAAATAAAACATGTGTGGATTCACTGGAAAAGTTGCAAAAGGAGTTCCAATTTAGATATAAAGAGCTTCATCTTCATGAACAGGACATACAGCTTTTCCCTAACCCATTTTCTATTGACATTGAAAATGTGGATACGATTTACCAAATGGAACTGGCTGAACTGCGGAATTGTGATTCTCTGAAAGACGCATTCAAGTCAAACAGCTTTCCCGATTTCTATGCATCTCTCCTCTCTGAGACATACCCTAATCTCAGGAACCATGCACTCAAAATGGCAACCATCTTTGGTAGCACTTATGTCTGTGAACAGACTTGTTCCAGAATGAAACATCTGAAATCTCCAACCAGATCTAAACTAACTGATGCACACTTGCATCACTTGTCATGACTTGCAGTGACAAATACAGAACCAAACATTGACCATCTCATTAGCCAAAACAGGCCCATACTTCCCATTGAAATACTGGTAAGTTTGTTGATTTAACTTTACTTATTCTTCATTTTAAATATTGTATTTGTTCCCATTTTGTTTTTTCACTTCAAAATAAGATATGTGCAGTGCAGTGTGCGTAGGAATTTGTTCATAGTTTTTTTTTTTTTTTAAACTATAGTCCGGCCCTCCAATGGTCTGAGAGACAGTGAACTGGCCCCCTGTTTAAAAAGTTTGAGGACCCCTGGCTTAAGCAATTCTCTTGCCTCAGCCTCCCAAGTAGCTGGGATCACAGGCGCCCATCACAATGCCTGGCTATTTTTTGTTGCAGTTTGGCCGGGGCCAGGTTTGAACCTGCCACCTTCGGTATATATGCCTACCCACTGAGCCACAGGCACCCCCCCTTTTTTAAGAGACAGAGTCTCACTTTGTCACCTTTGGTAGAGTGCCGTGGCCTCACAGTTCACAGCAACCTCCAGTTCTTGAACTTAGGTGATTCTCTTGCCTCAGCCTCCGGAGTAGCTGGGACTACAGGCGCCTGCCACAACCTCTGGCTATTTTTTTGTTGCAGTTTGGCTGGGTTCGAACCCACTACCCTCAGTATATGGGGCCGGCACCCTACTCACTGAGCCACAAGCGCCACCCAATTTCCTTTTGTTTTAAAACTGAATCATATCCCATTGTATGTACAGACTACATTTTGTTTATCCGCTCATCTCTTCATGGACATTTGGGTTGTTTCCAATTTTTGGCTATTATAAATGATGCTGTTATAAACATAGGTATACAAATAACTCTTTGAGATTCTCCTTTCAATTCTTTTGGCTATATACTCAGAAGTGAGATTATTGGACCATATGGTAGTTCTACGTTTATTTTTTACAATGAGAAAACTAGGCAAGTAAGTGAACTTCAACATCACAAAGCAAACAAGTCAGCAGTCTATAACAATGAGCTTTCTATTACACTCTACAGCCTTTCTCCCACCTCAAGTCATGATCAAATATACCCTAGAATTAACTAACATATACTGCAAAATAGAAACAATACTCAGAACTAATACGGGTAGTTTAAAATTATCATCTTACCTATTATGTCAAAATTCATCACTACTTCCTTCGAAAGTCTTACCAAGTCCCACAGAGTACTCTTGGAAAAATAAACAAGTGGAATTCATGAGCACATCAAATATACCTACAAATGAACAATTTCTAAGTGCTTAGGTCCAACCAGAAATCAATCATCATTACCTCAGCATTATCTATATAAAAAGTGACACTCCGACTTCCTAAGTTGAAATCAATCCAAAATTTCTCTAGTTTTTCATCCGCTGGTTTTCTCACCTGTAAGAGAGAATTTCAGCATGGATTATACATATAAAAATCATGTTAAAGTCAGATAAAAACTATTCTATTAAAAAGAGAACTTGTATTTTACCTGAAAAAACACTATCTTAATATTGTAGCGCCTCTATTACCTGACTCATTTGTGCAAAACAGGAGAAGGATCTCAATTTTATATAACTAAGCCATTAAAAAATCCCCACTATCTTTAGCATATTTATCAGAATGACCCCATCCACACTTTTCTAGATAGACTCTTGGAGAAAGCAGTTCTATGTTAAAGCTCTAACAATCCACACTACATATGGATGGAACTTCTGGAGGAGTTAACTGTGATCAAACACAAGGACAGTTGTTGAGGATGAGAGGGAGAAGCATCAGCTGGAAGGAAAGCAGAGAGAAAATAACCCTTTTCCCTCCCATCTAAGCATGAATGTTACCCACAAACAGGGTGAACTGAGCAAGGGTCCTGTAATTAACTTGTGTATAGTACAGGCCCTAAAATTCCATCTTCCAAGTATAACAATGGAACCCTTAAACTTATTGGTGATGTGTCCTGATTATGGCATGATACAGTTTGGGAATCGAGGTCAGTGGGGAGAGAAGTTACCATCCTTTTTTAAAAAGCCCCTTTGAGTTATGAGAGCAGAAGTTTGACCTAACTATAGGTTTCACTGCACACCTCCAACACAGAAAAACGTACCTCATTCTCCTCAGCAAAAGCAGCAATACACGGAAGCGAATAGACCCTGCAAAACACCTCACAATTAAAAAATTAAATAAAATATGGATGGACCTGAAACACACCTACAGAAGGTCTGCAACAAGAATTTCTAACTAGGGTCTGCTATTAAGGTTCCTTGTACAGGGTAGGCTAGGTGGTTTCAAACCTGCAAATGGAGACCTACTATGGTGGCCACATTTACTATAATTACTATATGTCAACCCAGTGGGTGGGGCCACACCTACAGTGCATCTTAGAATGGGTACAGGCAAACTTACTAAAGGCAGAATACAAATGTCTACATACAATAACTAAGAAATGCCATGAAGGCTACGTTGAACAGTTTGATGAGAATATTTCAGATTGTATATCAAACCAGCACATTGTACCCCTTGATTGCACTAATGTACACAGCTATGATTTAACAATAAAAAAAGATTGCCAAAAACTAGAGTGAATTTAGCAATTATTGTCTCATCAAGCATTTAACTGTCTATAATACATCTATCTCCAGTAAGCTCAAGTCTGTACGAAACTGCTCTTCATAAAAATCTATGGATTTACTAAAGGATGTAATGTTAAAAATATACCAAATCATGAATAAAGATACTGAAGACTGATAAAGTTCCAAACACACTCAAATAAGCCACTAGGCAGAAAGGATCTGATCTTTCTAGGTTGATGGAACAACTCCACAGTTTTCAGTAGATGACATATCTGATAATTCTCTCCTAAAACAAAACAGATCCTAGACTGCTATTTTTTTTTTTTTTTTTAATTTGGCCGGGGCTGGGTTTGAACCCTCCACCTCTGGCATATGGGACCAGCACCCTTCCCCTTTGAGCCACAGGTGCCACCCTAGACTGCTCTTTTAAAATTCTAGACATTTTCAGAACACAACTAGTCAACAGAGAAATATCTTACCTTCTTCGGTCACCAAGTCTGTTGTTTAGGTGATTGAGAAACCATCTACTGTCCTTCAAAGGAAATAATGTAAATCCTTTTATTAAAAAAGGATTTTTATTAAAGGATTTATTTAAAAAAAAAAAAAGATGTCTTATTTAATATTACCCCTATCAGTGTTTTTGCTTCTAAATGTGCAAGAGGCAGTAACATAATAAGGATTTGTTGTTATACAGTAACAATACCCTGTGCCAACAGAGAGGAGGCTCCAGGCACACGTTCTAGAACAGCGGTTCTCAACCTGTGGGTCACGACCCATAGGAATTGTATTAAAGGAATTCCTTTAGGAAGGTTGAGAACCGCTGTTCTAGAAGGAACCCCTTTCTCCCAGCCATTAGATTTTTGCCAGAGAAATTGGTCTTGAAAAGATTCTAATACACATATTATCGTGTTTCACTGGGTCAGAAGAGTAATAAAAGAAACACATGTTACCGATGACCTCCTAGATTACAATATGTGACTAACCTGTCGGATATCTACCTTTGTAACACCTGCCTAGCACAAACCAACCACAAACTCATACAATTTATCACCTTTGGGTTTATCTGCGTGTATCATCCACTGCATTTTCCTTTTCAGGAGCTTCCTATCCCATTCCTCCCTGAGTTCTCTCTCCTGGTGTATGTTCCAAGAACGGAGACTATGTTGACAGTTCTCCCGTCAGTAAAGTAAATAACTTTGGCCCCCAACATTCTAAAGGCAAAGAAATTCAGATCCAGCTTTTTATTCTCTTGGCTATTGTGACCAAATGGCCCTCTCTTCTCCATAGTCTACATCCAGCACTAAAATATACATCAGCAGTGTAAGCCTTTCACATAAATGCAATTCAATTGAGAAGTTGATGGCTCTAATGGAAAATGATTTTGGAAACTAGATAATTGCTTTTCTCCTATTCACTGAATTTCCCTGCAAATGAGGGAATGACACAGAGAGAAAAGAAATTAACATGTGAACATGCCCACAACAGCCCAGGCCCTTTCAATTCTCTCATTGAGTTTTCATGATTTTGAGGTAGGGTTTTGCCCATTTTACAGATGAGGACACTCGGGCTTCACAGGTCACCTGCCTGGCCAAAAAGCACACATCATATAAGTCGGGAAGGTGGGATAGAAACCTGAGGTAGAATTCAAATCCAAGTATGGACTAGCCCTAAAGGTCAGGTCTTTCAATTTGCATCATACTAAATTCTGACTAATCAGCTTTTATGTACAATCCATGGCAGTAGGCTCAGTGTCTGAGATAATCTAAAGGCTCAGATTTAATAAAATCCTGACTACGTGGGGGTTTTGATCAGAAAGGCTTTGTTAACATGAGTTCTGTTGTTAAGAATTTTACCTTTTCCTAGAAGACCCTAACCTTCAGTTTAAGAATTTTTTATTAATATGAGGGGGAAATGTTTTAGCTGTTTCATAATGAAGATAGATTCACACACAGCCTTGAGTTTTTTGGTTGCTACTTGAGGACACTGTCACAGTGAGCCCAAGTTGCAGAGAGGACAGTGAAAAAAACTTGGTTTCTCCGAATGGGAGAGGCTGGCTGGCTCAGAACACAACCACCCTACACCACTCCTCAGCCACAGACCATGCCAGGCCAATTCTAGCCTCCAGCCCTTAAGGCAGGTGCCCTCTTTAAGGCTAAAATGCTGTCATTTTTCCTCCAACCCTCCCTATCTTTCTTGGCTCATTGAAAATTGCTCACCCCTCCAGGAGATATCCCCATATTTGGCCCCCAAATATTTGGTTTGCATTGTCTTCAAATTGCTTTGCTTAAGTAGAAAACAGGAACTTCAAGATGGCATCTTAATCGCACTTAAGTGAAAAATCCTCCCAAGTTCCAGGCACAGGAAGGTACTGAGAGGATGCTTCATATATATTGGCCAAACAGAAATTCATATAACCAGGGATCTCACCGTATCAAATTCTCCATCCTTAATTTCTTTGAAAGCTTCAGCAATGACATCATCATCAAACCACTCATGGACAAGTTCATTTCTTGATTTTTTAATCGCCAGTCTACACAATGCTTCAGAAATAGCCACCTGCTGGTCATAATCTAGAGATTAAAAACATAGTAGACACAAATAATTCTGGGTGCAAAGCTAAAAAATAATGAATTTCAGGGTTAGCACTGCTTAAGGAATTCCATCTAAGAAGATTAGCATTGTATCTTATAGTTATAAGCAGCAAGATGTATCCTGAAGTAATTATATTTTTAATTCAATATTTAATAGTAGGGGAAAAACTAAACAGCAGTTTGGCATATGACAATTTTTTTAAATAAATATTTGTGCAATTTCTATTTCAGAAAATATAAGAATATACTTTATATCTTTAGAAAAGCCAATTATCAAATAGCCTTAAAAATAATTCTACAACAAAAATAAAATCTCAAGATGAATTATAGTATTTCACAGCAGAGAAACTAAAA
This sequence comes from Loris lydekkerianus, assembly GCA_963574355.1. Taxonomy (NCBI): domain Eukaryota; kingdom Metazoa; phylum Chordata; class Mammalia; order Primates; family Lorisidae; genus Loris; species Loris lydekkerianus. The sequence goes on along the minus strand of CAUYPK010133939.1, from coordinate 37,046 downwards.
CTACAGATATCAACATGTTTACATCTCAAATAATGTTGAGGGTAAAAAGGAATTGCAGCCGGATAGGATGGCATTTATATAATGCTTTTAAAATCTGCAGAATAATAAAGTATGATGCTTATGAATACAGTAAAAGAAGAAAAATAAACTTGAAAACAAATCTGGGGTAAGGAGAGGAATATAGGATCAGGGACATGGACACAGGGGATTTTATCTATGACTCTGATTTATTTGGAAAAATAAGTTGAAATAAACGTGACAAAATGCTAATTTGACAAAGCTTGCTGGTGAGTAAAAGAGTATTCACTCATTATTCATTATAATTTTCAGCAAGCTAAATTTCTCTCAATAAACTAAGAACAAAATCCTAATTTCTATTTTCAATCTGACCATAATTTATAAACCATTGTTCCAAGATGCTCATAAAACCCCCCATGTCCAATATTTAATATTCTAATATTTAAAATTCTAAATCTTCTTACCACCCACAGTCAAGATTGTCCTTGCAAGGTCTCTCCTGAAACATTTAGATAAATTACATTTAACTGAAATTAATGTCAAGAGGTAAAACTTTATTATACTTCCATGAAATTTTAAAACCAAGATATGTATTTTTGAAACTATTTCAGACTCAGCATCAGAACTTCCTCAATGTCAAATAATATGTTTTTATGGAAAAACTTTTTCAAGATTAAATATCAATAACCCATGTATATTATCTTTTAATAAGTTGGAAGTATTATTACACACTCTGAGGTTCTAATTCCCTTTCTGTGATGTGAATTCAATTTGATGATCTCTGAGGATTCTTCAAATGCTATGGTTGTGGAGTTGTAAAGTCCCTCACCCACCATGAAGGTGTGTGTCCTTTTATACAGCTTGACACCTGGAAGGAAGGAGACAGCCGCTCCTGTGATTCTTTCCCTTGAGCTGTTTGATTTTAGAAATTAATTTAGAGATGTGATGTGATGTAAGTTATTACACCCTTATAACTAATAAAGACTCACATAAATTATATATTTATTTAGAATTTCAACTAAATTCTAACAAGTATGATGGCAATTTTTAAAAAATGTCTAAAATAATTCATTTATTTATGAGATGGGGGTTACACAAAGGCTGGTCTCAAACTCCTGGCCTCAAGCAATCGTCCCACCTCAGCTTACCAAGTAGCTGGGATTGCAGGTATGAGCCACTGTGACCAGCTCACAGCTCTCATTTTAAAGAACAGATTTGTTAACAAGTCTTATGAGGCTCAGCGCCTGTGGCTCAAGCTGCTAAGGGACCAGCCATACACCTGAGCTGGCGGGTTCAAATCCAGCCCAGGCAGCCAAATAACATTGACAGCTACAACTAAAAAATAGCCAGGCGTTGTGGTAGGCGCCTGCAGTCCCAGCTACTTGGGAGGCAGAGGCAGGAGAATCGCTTGAGCCCAGGAGTTGGAGGTTGCTGTGAGCTGTGATGTCATAGCACTCTACCCAGGGTGACAGCTTGAGTCTCTGTCTCAAAAAAAAAAAGGGAAGTCTTATAATAGTCTGGGAGGCTTGAGCTCACAGGTTCAAGACCAGCCTGAGCAAAGCAAGACCCTGTCTCTACTAAAAATAAAAAAACCAAAGCAAGAGAATCACTTCAGTCCAAGTTGGAGGTTGCTTTGGGCTATGATGTCATGGCACTCTACTGACGGTGACAACTTAAGTCTCTGTCTCAAAAAAAAAAAAAAAAAAAAAGTCTTATGATAGTTCAGTCTCTCAAAAGTACATTGATTTGTTACTATTAAACAGAATCAGTATCACCGAGAGTTCTATTTAATTTTATACTTGCATGTTTTACTATTGACTTGAAGTCCAGAACATTTCAGGCTTCTTTGGACACATAGACAATAACTTAGAAAACATCAGGTCAACTGCTCTTCAAAACTAAACATACTGCAAACAGTATTGATTTCACTAATGCATTCAATAAATTTTTTTTAGGAAAAATTATGTGGAAAAACTAAATCCTGCAAAGATCAGTTACATGGGCAAACATGATGGCAATGAGTTCATGCTCATCAATTACCTCTCCCGGGTCCAACACTCTGGCTGCCACATGGATGAGGCCATGCACTAGGATGATGCTTTCCATGGTAGAAGTGGCTGGCACAGTCACATGTTCAGGGTCAAAGATGCAGCTTTTGTTGTTTCCATGATCACACATTGCAATCTAACCTCCAAATTTCGTGTCCCAAGAATTATGTCATTGTGACTTTTAGTCATTCAAACCCAAAACATTCAAAGCAATACAAACCCCATGCCCTCTTGGTATAGCTGATAACTGATAACCTGGAAGCATTTACTCTTTACCAGGTAATATGCTAATCACTTTAAATGGATTGCTTGGTGTAACCTTTACAATAACTCAATCAAGTAAATATTGCAGTTGACTCCATTCTGTAAGCAAGCAAAGCAAAGTATGATGAGGTCAAGACTGTGCTTGTAGACAATTAGTATTAACTTGCAAACCAGGGTGTGAAGCCAAGCTGTCTGGGCCTAGGGTCTGTACTCTTAACTTTTTTCCAGTTCATATTCACAATGAAAAAATAATCCACAGCCTGAGAAAGCACTTTGCCTCACAAATTTGATGCCAACAAAATACCTCATACCACTTAAAAGAAAAAGAAAAAGAAAGAAAACAAAGGAAGAATCTAGCAAAGTCTGCCTTTTGTCAACTAAAATAAAATCCTAAACCCTTTGTTTCCCTTTTGGTCAAGGAAGCCACAGAAACACCTTAAAACTGAGTTTCCAGGCATGGCAGGATGAGGGAGATAGGCACTATTATCCCTTCATGAATATTCATGACTCCTCCTATAGCTTGCAGAATATGCACGTTTGACCACCCAGCTCTGTCCTCTCTTCTTTCAGCCTGGCTTCTGGCTAGGCCTCTGCTTCTCAACCTGTTGGAATGGCCACCCAGCAGGTTGCTCCCTTTATAAGAAATAAAGCTCCAAAGCTATTTTTCTCAAGTATAAACCCTCTTAGTTTTTTTTTTTTAGTTAACACTTTTTCCCTCAGTTCCTCTTCACCGTCTAGCATAGTGCCTAATATATACATAGTAGGTGCTCAAAGCATTTACCAAAGGGCAGAAAGAAGGAACCAGATCTAAGGACAAAGATTGAAGTAGTACGATCATGAGAGATTTTTACCCTTACTACATCACATAACTTGTACAAAGTCACTTACATAAGACGACACATGCCTTCTGACAAAAGGAATTTCTTCCTCTCTTCCTGAGGTACACCTTGCAAAATGCAGTTCAAAGTTCTCAAAGCCTTTTTGGAATTGGTGTAGGCATTCATGGAGAAGAAATGAAACAGAGACCTATGCAAAACCTTCTTTAAGATCTCTGGAGCAACTGTGACCAGTTTCGTTATTTGCAACTTACCTCTCGTTGAAGAGGATGATTTATAGTCGGTTCTGTCACCAGGAATCCTAAGCTGAAAAGGAAGGAATCCAGCATCTGAATTTTCCCTAAAAGCATAATTTCAAATGAGAATCAGATTTTGCTAAAAATGGTAACGAAATGACTCTTACACAGCAAGAAGAGACAGAAAGAATCAAGGGAGCAGTAAACAATTAGAAATTATATAGTCTGGACAAGGGCATGAATTACAGTCTGCTTCAAGTTACAGAAACTCTCAGGCCATACCAATTCACACCACATAGATACCCACTAAGGAGAACAATGGCGGCCACACAAAAGTTGTGACTACTCCTTGTGATCATATGTTGAGCAAAGCTACAATTTCTTGTCCAGACTTAGCCATGTACAAAGCACAGTTCCTACACACAGTTGCTGTCCTTTCCATGTGTTTCCAAAATATACAATACATTTGTATATTTTATGAAATAAAAATTGCATACGGACTGGCACTAACAGAATTTTTAATCAAGTGTTAGTCTATATTAAATAACACAATCATAGAAAATTCAAGAGCTATTTATAATGTCAGTACATAGTAAAAAACAAACAAACAGGATAATAGTATCATTTTATCCTTAATAATATGTGATTTCATTATGTACATTGTTAATATATGAAATGACAATGATAGTGTATACTATGAAAACTCATGGTACGGTTATAAAAAATGATAATCCAAAATTATAAATATGAACCTATTTATCACATACTATATACCTTTTTTTTCCTTTTGTGACAGAGTGACTCTCTTGCCCCAGGCTAGAGTGCCGTGGCTATAGCAACCTCAAACTCTGGGCTCATACAATCCTCCTGTCTCAGCCTCCTGAGTAGCTGGAACTACAGGCACCCACCACCACACCCCGATATATATACATATATATATATATATATATATATATATATACTTTTTTTTTTTAGTAGAGACAGCATCTCGTTCTTGCTCAGGCTGGTCTTGAGCTCCTGAGCTCAGCCTCCCAAAGTGCCAGGACTACAGGTGTGGGCCACTGTACCCAGCCACATATTATATACCTTTAAACCCCTGTATAATTCATGAAATCTCAGGAACCCAAACCAATAAATAGAAACACAAAAGACCTCTCCCAGCATCGACCCACAAATGGATTAATAAATTGTGGTATATGTAAACCATGGAATATTATGCAGCCTTAAAGAAAGATGGAGACTTTACCTCTTTCATGTTTATATGGATGGAGCTGGAACATATTCTTCTTAGCAAGTATCTCAAGAATGGAAGAAAAAGTATCCAATGTACTCAGCCCTACTATGAAACTAACTTATAGCTTTCATATGAAAGCTATAACCCAATTATAGCCTAAGAATGTGGGGAAAGGTAGGGGAAGGGAGGGGGGAGGATGGGTGGAGGGAGGGTAATTAGTGGGACCATACCTATGGTGCCTCTTACAAGGATACGTGTGAAACTTACTAAATGTAGATTATAAATGTTTTAACACAATAACTAAGAAAAAGCCAGAAAGGCTATCTTAACCAGTGTGATGAAAATATTTCAAATTGTATATAAAACCAGTGCATGGTACCCCATGATTGCATTAATGTACACAGCTATGATTTAATTAAATAAATACATAAATAAATAAAGACCTCTCTCAGGCCAAACAAGTCACATTGACACTGCTGGGTAAGTTCTGGAAACCATCAGACTTTGGACAGGGGGCTGTGCCATTTACTTGCCCACTAGTTGACAACTGAATAGAAAGGTTCTAACAGAGCCCAGATGGACTCTAAAGGTATTTGTGCACCCTGTTGATTATTAATATCAGATGTCTGTCCCTATTCTCATTTTAAGGGTAGTAAGAGAAACTAACAGCATACAGCCCTATGAAAAAAAGAGGAACAAGAGGCAGCAGAAAAGTGACTTTTGAAAAATATTTAATTAAGAAAACTTAAAAGTTTAAGAAGCACCTGATTCATCTTCTCAAAACTTAAATTCTATAGAAAAAAATTAGATTTGCATGAGGCGGCACTAGTCTAAGATGAAAATACACACAAATAAGAAACATGTATTATGAAAGTCAAACCCATTCTAGGTATTTCAAGCTGAGGGCATTAGTTAACAAAGATGATAGAGCAGCTGGGAAGCCAAACCCAGAGCAGTGAGGTAGCCAGAGATGAATAGCAGCAGGAAACAACCACATCCCCTTCCCTAACCTCTGCGGATGGAGAGCCTCAGGGAGGTGGTGGAATTAACCAGGTCGCAGGCCACCGAGCAAAAGCTCCAACAGTAAATGCACCAGAGCCATAGGGACCATGCAGGGACCATGCAGCCACTCCCAGAGATGGCAAGGGGGAGAAGGAGGGAGGGAGAGAAAGGGCCAGTTCTCTCTCTCCTACTTCCATTTCCCAGCTGTGTTTCCATCACCTACACCTAGCAGGCTGCCGGTTGACAAAAAATGCCTAGGAAAAATAGTACTCAGGAATGGAGCTGAGAGCAGAAACAGCCACCACCCACCAGTCTCAAGGACAAAAAGATGTGATCACAGAGTCGTAGAATTAGCTAACGCAAGGATTTCGAAGAAAAACTTGATGACAGCTTTCAAAATACAGAGAGGGAAAATGAGCAAGAAAAAGATGCATGCAAAGAGAAAATCTAAGATGAGTAATAGATAATCTTACAAAGAGAACAGAAAGTAACTGTAATGGACTTCGTGGTGGCCTCCCCCACACGCTTTTTCCCCTCCCCTGTCATGGAGCAGTCAGGCTGTTTGAGCAGGACTGAAGGGCTCCAGAGGTGAATCTTAATTGGCTTAAACTATAAAGGAAACAGCTCATTCATCTTTTCACAGTGATTGGTTAATTTGGGGTATCCAATCAGAACAAAGATAGGGCCTTTGTGTGCTACTTGAGAAAGTGAAACTTTTCCCCCCAGATCTGACAGGAAGGGGAAGCTCTGGTTGCAGACAGCCACCTTAAACCGCCAAGGGAAACCAAGTTGAGAGCAAAGACTAGACTCCAATGAAGGCAAAACAGAAAGAACTGCAGAGAAATGGAGCAGGGCCACTACCAAACTCTGTGTCTTTGGAAGTTTAAGTTCCTTCAACCAATAAGTTACCTTTATTCTTTAAGCCTGTCTGAATTAGACATTCTCTTACACCAAAAACACTCTACCCTCGGTGGTTTTCACCTCATTTGAAAAGTAGAGGTGATTCCTTCCCTACCCAGGGACACTTAGCAAAGTCAGAAGATGTTCTTGCTGTCATGACTCAAAGGTGGGATGCTATTGGCTTCTAGAGAGTACAGGAAGGGGATGACTCCAAACGTCCTACTGTGCACGAGACAGCACCCACAACAAAGAATTACCCAGCTCAAAACATCAATATTGCCGAAGCTGATAAAACTCATTATCAAAGAATAAGTTGCCCTGAGCTAAAGATTTAGTTTCAAAATAACTCATAAAGAACCATGTAAAACAAATGTGTGTATGAGCACGCACATGTGCACGTGCATGTCTGTTTACTCACAATCCTTAACAACAGAACACAATGAAACAATTGTAAGCGGAACAGCGTGTAAAGCAATAGTATATAAAACCTAGAATCTTATCTCCAAATGATTAAATGCTCTGACCACATTCCACCCACCCCCACCCTAATAATGCTCTGCAAAATGTTTTATAGCAGATGGAGACAAAGCAGAACAAAGAACTCAAGAATGGGAATGTCATGCTATAAAAGAGTTTAGGAGGAGTGTGGGTGTCTCACGCCTGGAATCCTAGCACTCTGGGAGACCGAGGCCGGCAGATTGCCTGAGCTCAGGAGTTGGAGACCCTGTCTCTAAAAATAGCTAGGCATTGTGGTGGGCCCTGAGGCAAGAAGACAAAGAGCCAATAATATTTATAAAGAAACATAATATGGGCCTCAGACTGGGTGCAAGATGATGGAGAAATAAAAACATGTTAAACTTCTCGTCACATATAAAGAAGAAGAAATAAGTAACCATCATTTTGATATTGATAATTATCAATAAGAGTATCAGTAGAAGTAGGATAGAAGCCACAAGCCATGAGAGAAGGACAAACTGGGAAAGAAAACCTGATCCATGCAGCAAAAGCACAAAGCAATCGTAAAAATGGAACACGCAAGAAGATGACAAGTCTCCAAATAAAAAGGAGTAATTCTATCAATGATAGAATAACGTAGGAAGGTCAGTGACATCTTTCTCCTTCAGAGAGAGGGACTAGACGTTGGTTTTGTAGAGTCTCAGCATAACACCCATGTAAGAGGGCTGTCAATGGCTACATGTGAAAACCTGTCACTTGCAGAGAGGTCAGCTGTCTTGAAGTTGGCCAGGGTGGGGTCCAAGCACAAGCTTTTATTGCTATGAACTGGACTGTGTCCCCCTCAAAATTCAGATTTTGGAGTCTTAACCTCCAAGTGATGGTATTTCAGATGGGGACTTGGGGAGCTAATGAGGTTGAGAGGAGGTCACAATGGTGGGGTCCTTATAACAGGATTAGCACCCTCAAAAGAGGAGATCGCAGAGAGCTTGCAGGCTTCCTCTCTACCATGTAAGGACAGAGCAAGAAGCCAGGAAGAGAACTATCACCAGAACACGACCATGCTCTCACCCTAATCTCAGACTTCCCAGCCTCCTGGCCAGTGGTTCTCAACCTTCCTAAGGAAGGCTGCGACCCTTTAATAAAGTTCCTCATGTTGTGGTGACCCCCAACAATAAAATTATTTTCGTTGCTACTTTCAATGAAATGACTGGTTTGAAATGACAAAAGTGGCTTCCCTGGGACCTGAGTTATGTAACCAGATGGTGTCAACTGCAGCTAAGTTAAAGTGTACATCAGGCAAACTGAGACTTTCTTTACAACATCACAATCTGCTTACCATGGGGAGGGGGTCACCAAATCCCAATACAATATTTAAACCTGCTTTATTTTTACATATCATTTAAATATTTTCTCTGTACTAGAATATTCTACGAATGAAAAATTGATAGCCAGGAAAATACTTACCTTTACTACTACTCCTGGAAATTACCTAATAACAAGAAAGAAAAAGTAACGCTCATATTATTTTAAAATAGAATTATAAACTATAACATGAATGAATTAATGCTAATATTCTCTAACAGTAGGGGTTGGTTTTAAATACAAAAAGAATTTTAGAGAAAGCTTATTTGAGCGTCAAGGACTTAATTAAGGTGAGCATATCACCCTCCATAAGGTGAATATATTTGTGTGTATAAAAATAAATCACCTCTCATTTTTCCTTAACAAAGAAGATCTCATTTTCCCATAACTTCAATTATAGACATTAAGGTTTGTTAATATGTCAGATAATATTCTAACAGTAAAATATGGGAGCCTTTTAACAAAACATACATCTTCTAGAAAACCACGTCTTGTAAATAACTTGAAGATTCCTGCCAATTACCAACGGCATTTGCTTAGGGAAGCATCTTCTCCCCCATCCTTACCAATGCAGTGTCAAAGAAGTCTTCCATGACACTCATCAGCGATGTGTCTGCATCCAGGTCTTCCAAGATCAGAAAGTCTAACATTCTTCCAAACCAGGAAACTATGTGCACGGGAAAAGAAACCCAGACGGAACCACATAGGACTGAAGACTGCCTATTTCAGTAAAATTTCTCAAGATAATTTTATCATTAGGGCAAAATAATCTCAAAGACCTTTTCCCATTCTATGACATTTCAATAGGGCTGGCTGTGCAGTCTCGGGTTTGTCACACTTCAGGATGAAGACACACTGCTACAGAGTTGTACTATGTAACAAGTTCTCTAAGATCACCAGAAAACATGGAGACTCGGCCAAATCAACTCTGGAAAGCCACAGGGAGGAAAGTTTAAAACATAAACGAACCTCTTCAAATACAGGGGGAAATCTTGTGATCAAAGAAGCAGCAGAATTTGGAAAAAGCTCCAGAGGTATTCACGGTTATAGTAAATATGCCTTAAGGTCTGCCTATCTATCTTTTCTTTTGCCAAAAGCCTCCAGCTAATTGGAGATATCTTTCTCTCTGTGGGAATATACATCCAATTTCATATTAAGTTACTACAGTTGGTATGATTTAAAATAAACTTGTGTAACTCTCCCTAGAATATACAGTATCTATTCAGAAAATAAAAGCCATCTTTGAACCACTTTTGCTAAGACTGGTCACTTTTACAAAAAAAACAAGAAAAAATATCCTGCATGTGTAGTTAGAAATCATCAGCTGAACATGAAGTTAGGAACATAAGTTTATGAGGAACAACTGTTACAGAAGCAGAGCCTCTCAAAACTTTGTATACTTTGAAGCCAAAAACCCAAGGCACTCCTGCTGAAGACTATAAATACTAGTAAAGTTTGCAAGCGTGGCTGTACATTAGGAAAGCCTGGGGAGCTCTGGAAACCACCTGCTGAAGTTTAGAATCCATCTCAAGATCCAATAAATCAGAATCACCCAACAGGTGTTTGTTAAAGCTCTCCAGGTGAGTGTAATGTATAACAAAGTCTGAAGACCACTATACTAATATGCCAAGTAAGGTTTCCTTATCTCAAAATCAGGCAAATACTTGTATTAGACTGAACCATCCACTGTCTGAAACACATTTCTCTGACAGCACCAGGGAAGAAATGTCCCCTGTAAAGTGCAACTCACGGATTAGACTATTTTCTCCCTCCCTCTAGCCATGCTCAAAATTTTATGCCCTTAAAGTATATTTTTGTTACCATTCCATCTATCTCCTGAAGTTTATCTCCCTCTCAGCACCCCTAATAAAATTAGTTGGGTATATCCACGTACTTGGGAATAGAAGTGCTCACTGAACATACTGATGTACCATGAGCATACACTGTCTGACAGACACCCCAGCTGTCCCCACAGCTGTGTCATTATCAGAGGCCAGACACAATAGCAACAGCTTATTAGGAATATGGGACAGGACAAGTTGCTTAATCCTCCTGGATTTTATAGAACAGAACTAAACCTTTATACAGGAAATTTTCCTTCTATGGAGTGGAAGGACTTCCAAGCACAGTCTGTAATGAGTTTGCAAACTCAACTGTCTTCAGAAGTACAAAGTCTCACATTCCAGTATCTCTGATAACTTCAAGCTACTCTCCAGGCCAAAAGCTATGTGAAATAACAGTACCTAAATGATGCTTATGAAATTTCTATCACCAACTAGAATTCCAGTGGTGGAATTCACCAACTAGAATTCCAGGAATATAGAAAATCCTATTTGATTCCAAAACTCCAGTAGAGATATGATCTGACACTTTTATACCTTGAGAGGGCATTCTTAAACCTAATTTTAAAAATCAGGGCAGATCGGGGGATATTCCAACACATACTCCCCCCAAAGCAGCTTATGTTTCCAAGGTACCCTTGTCATCCCTGCTCTGTTCCCTTTGGAGTTTTATCTCTGCTCCTTTGCTTCTTATTATCCATGATAGTGTAGCTAGTGTATCAGGAAGTCAAGTGGGTTAAATGCAAAATGAAATACAGTTTGCATAAGCACAGTTTTTAAAATCCCATGTAAACACTTTTAAAGCCCTAGAAAAGAGTCTGGGAAAGTCTGGGGTTAATGCTTGCTCCTCTAAAGGGAAGCTTCATAATTTAGAGGCATTTGAGAGTAAAAATGAGCAGAGATAGACCTTCTTAGCCCAAGCTCCCCCAAATAAACTTTAGAAACTATAGCCTCAGGAGTAACCAGTGACCTTATCACCAACCAGATCATCTTTCTCCCATCTCCTTACCAAAAAACCTTTCCATGAAAAGAGGGAAACTGCAGTAAGAGATGTTGCCAACAGCTGTTCTCCCCCCAGATGAGATTAGAAAGGCACATATAATCATACCTCCAGGTTAATTTTACAAAACTGGGGTGACTCTGATTAAGCAAAAAATTTTTGCTATTCATTTTTTCAGATTCAGCCAAGGTTTACAAAGTAGAAAAAGTGAGATGTTACAAAGGCAAAGGGAAGTGTTTGATCAATTTTTGTAGGTCTGCTCTAGTTAATAAAGTCTGGGAAAATAGAACCTATTCTCTACTCATCTTCCCCAAATTCACTAAAATAATGAAAAATACGCTATTACTGCACAGACGCGGTTGTCTGCAATCACCTACACTACTCATGTGCTCTGTCCAGCATGTATAATACATCAGAAAACACGCTTTTTGATTGGATATAAGCAATAAGAATGGATATCAATTTCTTTTGTGCAGCTTTTGGCCAGGACTGGGTTTGAACCCACCACCTCCAGTATATGAGACCTGCACCCTACTCCTTTGAGCCACAGGCACTGCCCAGATATCAATTTCTTTTCAAATTGGATTTTGCTGGAGGTTGCTGTGAGTCCTGTGATGTCACGGCACTCTACCGAGGGTGGTAAAGTGAGACTCTGTCTCTACAAAAAAAAAAAAAAAAAAAGAAAAAAAAAACTGGATTTCAGAGAAACAGAAAACACTAGGCAACTAAATCCACACTAGTTCTTTAAGTTACCCAAAACTATATAAAATTAAAATATGACACTTATCTTTGGGATCAGCCCCTGCTGAATTAACAAAGGTTCATCTTGTTGGGGGTCATCTATGAAGAATCGCTGAATACATTTCAGCAACAGTGAAACATACTGAAATTCATTTTTATCCAGTTCCTAGGTATTAAACCACACTCAATTAAAAACCTTATAAATAATTATATATTTGAATCTTGGTTGCAAAACAAACCAACCTACTTGCCTTATTTATTGATCTGTTAAGATGACGTAACAGAAGACGATTGTATTTTTGAGGAGAGTGGCTCTCTTTCTGTTGAAAATATTCTTTCATTTTCTGAAATTGTTTATCATCAACTGCATCAGTAATAAGTGATTGAAGCTGAAAGGCAATATTTTGCAAATTACGTTTTCCCCAAGAATATTTACAGTAATATTTCTAATAATATTGTTATCAACAATACACAGTAATTCAGTATAAAATAATACAGGGTAAATATAAAATAGAGATCGCTATCGGGAACAACAATCATTTAACAAATGATTAAAGGTCTGTTGGGCTAAGACAAGAGTTCTCAGACATGGTTTTAGACATCTGCAGCATTTGTCACCTGTGAACTTGTTAGACTTAAAGCACTTCAGGTGATTCTGATCCACATTAAAGTTTGAGAACCACGGACTAAGGAAAATTGCACTTGAATTATAGCTATCAATATGTGAAAAGCCTTAGTAATGTTGGAGATTCTGAAACACTAAAGAATGAAAGCTGACGATCACTCATTATGTGTCATAAAAGACCAGAATAGTAGGAAGAAAACTAATAATTACAGGTAATGGAAGTTGATAAACATGCAAATTGACTATAACAAATGAAATTGATCTTTTTGTCTAGACATTAGCCAAGATGTACTTCTAAAATATATACACTTGAATAACAGATGTTTTCTTAATTATCTACAAAAGATAGGATTTTGAACCTTAGAGAGCTGAGTGGGAAAAAAAAGAATACATAGTTTTTTTAGTCTTTGAGAAAAGCAGTCCAATCATGCTGGCTAAATTACAATACCCAATACCATTTTAATAAGGAGCCATTTCACTGTACACAGCTCAAAAATTCCACTTATTCTCTGTCCTGATTTAAATGGGGAAGCAGCATTTCAAATTACTCTTTTAAACAGAATGTTTCCTTTTTAAAGTTATCACAGAGTGAGCTTCTTTGAGCCAAGTGTGTCGTTTTCTGCAGATGTTTCTTTTTAATCCTCACCACCACCCTGAGAGGTCAGGCTCTATCTGGGGATAGTAACAGCAAGGATGGGAAAGGTTACAAACTTATGTGAGATCACTCAGTAGAGATTCACCTCAGCTTCTCTTCTGCTTAAAACTTCACCATACCTTCCCCCACATATGGAATTAATCCAAACCTTTCACTTTAGTCTGCAGGGCTCTGCATGCTCTGATCTGTCAACGTTTTCTGACTTCCCTTATGAGTCCTAGAATAAGTCAAGCTCTTTCTCACCCCAGGGCCTTTGCACTGGCTGTTCTAGACCTATACTGTGTCACCACTTCCACTTAACTGGCTCCAGTTAGATTTAAGCTTAAGTACCACCTTTTCAGGTTGGCCTTCCAGGACCATCTTACCTAGAGTAGATCAAGTGCTTCTTTGCACCCTCAATTATTTTCCTTCACCATATTTTTTCCCTCACTACTCTGCTTAGTAACCCATTTTGTTGGCTCTCTACCAGCATGTAAGCTCCATTAGGGCAGCAATTATGTGTTTTGTTCATTACCATGACTCACCTCTCTAACAGTGCTGGACACAAGATAGTTTGTTGTAGGACACTGGTAAGGTAGAGGAAGGGGTCCCCCTAAATAACAAAGAGGCTCTCCAAAAGAAAATGTTTATTTGGGAGCAGAGCCCTGAAATGGAGATACATATACCATAATGTAAACTATGCGTACATGAAGGAGGTAAAGGCAGACAAAAGTTTTTAAAGGAAAAAATTAGGATTAGATAATTGTTTTGAAATAATTATCTTTGGCCACAAAGATTAATGAAAGATGATGCCAATCTGAGGAAGAAGTTGGAAGGGCAAATGTCCTTGAAAAAGTGTTTTTTGTGCAAGGTTGAGGTTTTCATAGTCCTTTTTGTTACCAGGTATGAGAACCCTCTTTTCACGGCTTTCCTGGTTTTGTCTGCCAAGGTTTTCTTAACATTAGTGACTTTATTTTGATTTTGACGACTTCAACTTTAACACAGGTAAAACTAACTAGGTATGGTGATGAATTGGATGTGGAGATTAGAGAAGGAGTAATATTTCTCTGCTTCTGGTTTAAGCAACAGAAGAACAATTTTGCTAATGGCCCTGGGATACAGAACTAGGAAGAACAAACCTGCACAAAGACTACAGAATAAATGTGATCTTTACCCAGAAAGCATCCTGGGCCTTTCCAATCTCATCATCTTCCTTAGCAGACCGCGAAGGATCTCCATTTTCCTGCATGCAATAAAAGATTTAAAAGAATTTCAAAGAAATGCATTTCGAATTTTAAAGATAAAAGTTTATATTCTTTTCCTGAATAGAAAATTTAGGTTACTCATTTAATAGGTCTAAGTAAGATAATACCTTTAAAAAAGCTTTATTCTTTAGCATGGTCTATGATAATAGAATAAAAATGATTATCAGAAAGAGCAAATATTATTTGAAAAAATGATCATACAAAATAAAAAATAAAAACTCTGTAATGATGACATAAAATAGAAGAAAAACTTGAATTAATAGACCATTTCAGAATGAGAACTTGTAAAGTTAAATAAAAAGTGTTTTTTGGCTGGGTGCCTGTACTCAGTGGGTAGGGCACCAGCCACATGCACCAGGGCTGGTGGCTTCAAACCTAGCCCAAGCCTGCTAACACAACAACAATAACAAAAAATAGCCAGCATAGTGGTGGATGCCTATAGTCTCAGCTACTAAGGGAGGCTGAGGCAAGAGACTTCCTTGAGCCCAAGAGCTTGAGGTTGCTATGAGCCATGACACCACGGCATTCTACTGAGGGTGACAAAGTGAGACTTTGTCTCAATTAAAAAAAAAAAAAAGTGTTTTGCAGTCAGATCATGTCTATAATCCTAGTAGTCTGGGAGGCCAAGGCAGGTGGATTGCTTGAGCTCAGGAATTCCAGACCAGCATGAGCAAAAGCAAGACTCTGTGTCTAAAAATACACAGGCATTATGGCCAGCACCTATAGTCCCAGCTACTTGGGGGGCAGAGGCAAGAGAATCACTTGAGCCCAAGAGTCTGAGGTTGCTGTAAGCTATGACCCCACAGCATTTTACCAAGGGTGACAAAGGAAGCTCTGTCTAAAAAAAAAAGGGTTTTGGAGGCACACTACCTGAATTCAAAATATACTACAAAGCTATAATAACAAAAATAGTATGGTATTGGTATAGAAATACACATAAACCTATGGAACAGAGAAGAGAGCACAGAAATAAATCCATGTGTTTACAGCCAAATGATTTTTTTTTTTGAGACAGAGCCTCAAGCTGTCACCCTGGGTAGAGTGCTACGGCATCACAGCTCACAGCAACCTCCAACTCCTGGGCTCAAGCGATTATCCTGCCTCCACCTCCCAAGTAGCTGGGACTACAGGTGCCTGCCACAATGCCCGGCTATTTTTTGGTTGCAGCCATCATAGTTGTTTGGCGGGCCCGGGCTGGATTCAAACCTGCCAGCTCAGGTGTATGGGGCTGATGCCTTAGCCGCTTGAGCCACAGGCGCCAAGCCAGCCAACTGATTTTCAACAAAGGTGCCTAGACCATTCAGCAGTGCTGGGAAAACTGGATGTCTATGCACAAGAATGAAAAGTAGCTCTCTATCCTATCTCTCACTGTATACAAAAACCAACTCAAATTAGACTAAAGACTTAAATGTATGACTCAAAACTACGAAACCACTTCAAAAAAAAAAAAAGAAAGAAAGAAAGAAAGAAAGAAATTAAACAAACAAAACCATACAGAAAATGCTTCAAGTCTGGGACAGGCTTCTGGGCAGAGATTTTTATGGAGAAAATCTCAAAGGCACAGGCATCAAATAAAAAATATACAAATGGAATTATATCAAATTAAAAAGCTTTGCCACAATGAAGGAAACAACTGGGCAAAGAAAACAACTGGCTGGGCCCAGAGGCAGGAGGGGGCACTTGAGCCTGGAGTTTGAGGTTGCAGAGAGCTGTGATTTCACCATTGTACTCCAGCCTGAGTGACAGAGTAAGACCTTGTCTTAAATATAACTCAAGGGCAAAACCCAAACAATTCAATTAAAAAATGGACAAATGGGCTCAGCACCTGTAGCTCAAGCAGCTAGGGCGCCAGCCACATACACAAGAGCTGGCGGGTTTGAATCCAGCCCAGGCCCACCAAACAATGACAACTACAACCAAAAAATAGCCAGACATTGTGGAGGACACCTGTAGTCCCAGCTACTTGGGAGGCGGAGGCAAGAGAATCACTTAAGCCCAAGAGTTGGAGTTTGCTATGAGCTGTGATGCCACGGCACTCTACCCAAGGCGACAGCTTGAGACTCTGTCTCAAAAAAAAAAAAATAAATAAAAATAAAAATTTAAAAATGGGCAAATGAAGTAAATAGACATCTTTCAAAAGAAGACATACACATGATCACTAGGTATATGAAAAAATGCTCATCATCACTAATCATCAGGGAAATGCAAATCAAAACCATAATGATATTATCTCATCCCAGTTAGGAAAACTATTATCAAAAATATGAAAAATAAATCCTGGTGAGGATGTGGAAAAACAGGAACTCTTACACACTGTGTTGGGAATGTAAATTAATATAGTCATTATGGAAAACAGTATGGAGGGTCTTCAAAGAACTATCATAGTTCAAAATAGAACTATCATATGATCCAGCAATCTCACTACCAGGTATATATCTAACCTAAGGCAAGGAAATCTGTCGAAGAGACGTCTATATTACCACGGTCACTGTGGTATAATACACAATGTGGTATATGTACACAATGAAATACTTACTATTCAGCCATAAAAAGAATGAAATCCTGCCATTCAAGACAAGATGAATGAGCCTTGAAGACATTATGTTAAGTGAACTCAGACACAGAAAGACATAACACCATTCTTACTCACACATGGAAGCTAAAAAAATTTGATCTCATAAAACAGAAAGTAAAAGAGTAGTTTCTAGAGCAGTGTTTTTCAATCTGTTTTATCTCATGGCACACTTGAACCTATAGCTAAACTTCCATGGCACACTTAAATTATGTGAATTTTAAAAAGAGTAAAAAAAAAAAAAGGAATATACTTACTGTGCTTTGAACTTATTTCATAAATAATTTGATTAATGTTGTTTAAAATTTTTCAAGGCACACCTAAGATCCTCTCAGCACAGCAGTGTGCCGTGGCACACCAGCTGAAAAATCACTGTTCTAGAGGCTAGGAAGGGAAAGGTGGAGACAGCCAGAGGTTGGTTAAAAAATCATAGCGAATAGGTTCTAGTGTTCTATACCACTGTAGGGTAACTATAGTTAACAATTTATTGTATATCTTCAAATAGCTGTAAGAGTAGATTGTTAATGTTCCTACAAAGAAAGGACAAAGGTTTGAGGTGATCAGCATGGCATAGTGGCACACCTTAAGTCCCAGCTAGGGGGAGGCAGAAGAATCACTTGAGCCCAAGAGTTCAAGGCAAGCCTGGGCAACATAGCAAAACCCAGTCTCTAAAATATGAAAACAATTTTTTTTTAAACTTTGAGGTTAGGGATGTTAGGTGCCTAAACTCTTTCCCCACCTCCCATCCCAGAAAAAAAGGCCTACCTGGCCCCACCCCAAGAGTTCCACAGGAAAGACCCTAGCCCACCAAAGCCTTCCCACAACCTGTGCAATCTCTCTTCCCCTACATCCAGTATAAAAACAAGCCCCCAACCACTCTTGCTGTAGCCACCATCTCGCCCAGGCAAGTCTCAGTCCCCTTTCATTAAACTTGGCCTGAACCTCCCTGGTCTCCTCTCTTTCAAGGGGTACACTAATTACCCTACCGAATATACTTGAGTATATACGGTAATTTGATCTTTATACTTTGCGTGTGTCTATCTAACTGGATATACATTGAGATGTCACTCTGTAGCCCATAAACACATACTTCTTGTGTAGATTAAAAATAAAAATAAAGGCCAGGCACAGTGGCTCACGCCTGTAATCTTAGCACTCTGGGAGGCTGAGGCGATAGCTTGAGGTCACAGGTTCAAGACTAGCCTGAGCAAAAACCAAGACCCTGTCTATACTAAAAATAGGAAAAAAAAAAAAAAAAAAAAAAAAAAAACTGAGGCAAGAGGATTGCTTGAGCTCAAGAGCTGGAAGTTGCTGTGAGCTATGATGCCACAGCACTCTACTCAGGATGACACCTTGAGATGCTGTCTCAAAAAATAAATAAAAAATAAAAGTAAAAAATAGTTCAAAAAACCATTGTGTTAGTGGGTAATTGACAGTAGAAATGAGACAGAAAGAACACCTAAATTAAATTTTAATTTTTAAATTAAAATTGGTGTTAATTCACAGCACAGACTGGCATCAAATAAATACTATGCGGAATTAAAATTGGTTTTAATTCACAGCACAGACTGGCATCAAATAAATACTATGCTGTGGATCTGAAAAGAATTTCTAAATTTTGTCAACAAGTTCTGAATTATTGGGAAATACTTTCTATCCTTGCCTAAGAAAATATTCTCAGGAGCCTTTATGCTAACCATCTCTCCCCTTTTTCTCTATTGACACTGCCCTCTCTCCCCTTCAGTTCAATTCCTATACAGGAAAATCAGAAAATGGGAGAGTTCGAGCAGAAAAAATATCATTAGAATATCTAAGACTCAGTTTCCTCATTTAAAAAATATTATTATAACACCACCATGCAAGGATTGGAGTGAGGATTGACTGAGATATTTGTAATATTCTTAGCATTGTGCTTGGCACATAATGGCTCAGTGAAAGGCAGTTGTCAACAGTAAGCGGGATGGTCAGGAGGATATGCTTAGGTCCCCAGCATTTATCTTAATATTAAAATGGTTTGTGTACCAAATCTGCCTCCCCATGACTGTCCAGTTAGGACTCTAGCCATGACCTGAAAAGGGGAAATGAAGCCAGCTGACAGATGAATTTTATAAAGAACAAAAGAGTTCCTAGCCTGGCTGAGTATTATAATCATCTAGCCCTAACAGACAAACAACAAACTAGAACCTCACCCTGTACCAATTAAATCAGAATCTCTCCAGTAAGAACCTAAGCAGTAGACAGTATTGGTTTTGAGACAGAGTCTTACTTTGTTGCCCTTGGTAGAGTGCCATGGCAGTCATAGCTCACCCAAACTCTTGGGCTCAAGTGATCCTCATGCCTCAGCCTCCCAAGTAGCTGGGACTACAGGGTGCCAGCCACAACCCCCAGCTATTTTTAGAGATGGGGTCTCACTCTGGCTCAGGCTGGTCTCCAACTCCTGAGCTCAGGCAATCCACCTGCCTGGGCCTACCAGTGTGCTAGGATTACAGGTGTGAGCCACTGTGCCTGGCCCAGTAGAGCAATTTTAACAGGCTCCTGGTGTATTTTTTTTTTTTTTTTTTTTTGGCATCCTTGGGTGGGCTCAAATCCCATGTTACTAATGCACAGCTGGTTGGAGAAACATTGATCTAGGCACTCTAAGTGGTTCACAGGTATTTTCAATATTGTGCACTAAATTGAACAAAAAAATCTGTTAAACAATAGAAAGAAGTCAGGTAAGTATATAGGGAAGAATCAGATTCAAAAATTGGAAATTTTAGAATCCAAACATTTCCAAGAGCAATTATTTAAGGATAACTATTCTTCTAAAAAAAAAAAAAAAAAAAATCCTTAGAATTTACACTGGAAGCAAGGAAGCAACACTTTTGGATTTTGGGGTAGGAATTTAGAAGCAGCTGCTAGTATTTAGGACATTTTTAGAAAAATGAAAAGGCTGGTCAGAATGTATATTTGCCCCAGGTATGTGGTTGTGTCATGTTAGATGGAAAAAGTGGAAATTTGAAAATACACCTATGATATGTTTAATTATGTTAAAATAAACATCAAATAAGTATATAATTAAAATTTTTAATAAAAACCCTAATAATACCAAAGTATATACTATATGAAGATGAGTCATATCTTGAAAACACGATAGTGCTTATAGAAAAACATTTAAGGGAAATTTTGAAAAAGCTAAGTGGTTATCCTTTAGGGGTTGGAAAGTGGATGGCTTTTTAAAATCTCATATCTATGTTTTTATTAATTCTTTACTTTTCTATTAAAAAAATTAAACACTCATAAAAAAACGCAAGAAAATACAACAAAGTACAATCAGAGGCTGATTTGCTGAAAAGAAAACTGTTTTCCTTTCAATTATTTCTCCTGTTGAATGTTTTTTTCCTATAATAAGCATATATTTCTTGCTATAATTGAAATCAAATAAGCTTTATTTTTACGCAAAGTATCTTAAGCAGAATCACAAATTTAAGCTTTATATTTGTGACACATAAATTTGTTACCCTAAGATTTCTACATTAAAATTTCAAGGATCAAACGTCAACAAGCACAGAAGTGTTCAAAACATTTAGTAGTGGATTTTTACACTCCAGACGTGACCCCTGGTCCACCGCACTGGTTTTACAACACATCACGCTGCATTAAACAACATCTCCTCACTTCACTCCAACTAATTCAATTAAGAAGTATAATACATACAAAATATTTTTTTAAATCTAGTTTAGGCTAATAAGACCTACGTGAACTTGACCAAAATCCTTAAATGTCGGTGTAGTTTACAATATTATCGTCATTATCTATAAATATGAAAAATTGGATGAACTCAAAGGCACAGATCCAGATTTTCCCCCTCAGCAGAGTATTCAATGAGTTCTAGTTAAATGAATGCTGAAGTATGAGAGCTCTGGCGGGTCCAGGGCCATGCCCCCAACCCCACCTGTCTTAGGGATTGCTACTTTTCGAGCGGTTAACTGAAGTCCCAGCACTTGGGACGGCTTAACGCACTGTGAAGGCGAAGAAATATGGAGAACCGCCAGGGAAAATACCCGGAAAACTTGCATGAAACTATCTCTTTACTTTCCAATCAAGAATTCTCCGGTTCTCCCTTCTCTGAAGGCTTTATTAACGAGAACCGCAGAGTTTCCATCCTGCCTCGCTCATCTGGTTGAAAACTGCTAATAGACTCTGAGCAAGACTAAGTAGCTTGAAGCGCGCAAAAGCCCCTATTCCCCGCGCTGGGTCTCGGAGCGACCACCTCCAGGCGGCAAAGCCTGAGCCCAAGTGACCCCGCACCTTCGCACGCCCTTGGACCTGGAAAGGAAGCCCCGCTCCACAGGCGCCCGGGCCCTCCAGGGGTCACTCACCTGCATCCCGAGGCTCCCGGCCAGACCCTGGGCCCCCGGGCCCCAGGGCGTGCCGCGCCGCTGAGCCGCGGAGTTCCTCTGAGGTTCTCGCTGCTGGAGACCCCGGCCAGCTGAGAGAGCTGCGGAGAAAGCCCCAGTCGCCCTCAGCTCTCTCTTTCAAATCTTCGCTAGGCGGTGTAATTGACAGACCCGCCCCTGAAATCCTCCTGCACCACGTGGGAAGAGACTCCCGAACCGCAGGTAACTAGCGCAGGCGGGTCTGGCCACCTGGGCGCACGCACCCACACCTTAAGAGAACGCCCTACTCAAAGAATGTGAACAACGTCGTTTAAGCATTCTTTATGTGCCAATTCCAAACCGTTAGGCATCCTCTTGACGGATATGGTTAAAGTTTCCTCTCAGCCTTAAATAGCCCTAAGAGCTGTTTTCGGTCCTTTGAAGCTAAACTCTTTCCCTTGGGAACCAGACTTGTATCCGACATCAATACATTCCTGTTATCACAAAAGATGTTTTATTTGTACCTGGGATGGAGGAATAAAAAAGAAAAAAGCAAACACGGTAGATTTCTTATTTTCTGTGGACTTCTTTAAACCTGACAAATATGTGTATCAATGGCTAGGCTGATTCGGGTAGATAGCCAGATACCCGAATCTGAACACGGTGGCAAAAATAAGTTGGACTGGAGTTTCTTCAAAAACAAACAACATGACTCCTCCAATTTAAACATTCCTTCTGCAAAAAATCGAACTGTATTATGACTAGACCTGTGAGCATTTTATGACGTGATGCGTGCAGAAAATATTTGTCTACATAAAAGCAAAACATAACAAGAATCTCTGTTAACCCAGGATTTGCTGCGTCTCCAGTCCATCGAGACGAGTATTTATGTTCTGAGACATACATCATGAAACAAAACAAAACAGTATTTATGTCAGAACTCATCCAATTTGTTTTCTGGCAAATACAGGCTTCTTTCCTTTTGAACTAATGGACTATTACAATATTAAATTACTAATCAAGGCAGGGACAGCTGTGAAGATAAAGTATTATGATTCAAGGCAAGTATTAGGGCAGGAAAAAATATCAAAAGATAATAAAAGCAGTAACTGACATACTACAGTTTAAATGCATTTATTTAGAGGAATATTTAAAAAGTAAATTTTTCTTAACATTAGATAGAAAATATCATAATCAGACTTTTGGTGAAAAAAATCCATCCTTCCAAACTCAGTAGTGGCAATGCATTCAAATCTTCAGGAAAAATTAAAAATAACACAATAGACAATGCCATTTATTTGCTTATCTACTTAATTTTCACTTTGATTGCCTTCTTTCACTAACATGTTTTACTCAGACATAATTCTAGGGCTATTTAAAATATATAATTCTTCTAAAATATGGCCAAGTCTCCATGACATTTGTTTGGATGCTATAATCCACTTAAGAATTAATTGATTTGCCTTTAACATTAAAAAGTTATATTTATTTATATTTTTGAAGAGTTGGATCTCTTCTTTTGAAGAGTAGGAACATTCCAAAAGCTAGAGACAGGAACTAGTCTAATAATGTTTGCAGTAAGACCAGAAATTAGTTTCTAGGCATTCTCTGATGTAACTTTATAGGACAATTTTGAAGTTATTTTTAGAACATTTGAAAAGATAAATTATCTTAATCCCGGTCAACAGATTTTCATTTCATTTTTGAAGACAAAATAACACAGAAAGCAACTGAATTACAGGAGTCGCCGGCACCTTTGGCGGGCAGTTACTAAAATGAAAATCTGTGACTGAAACTAATGGGTGAAGAATAGGCACCTCTCTCCTTGTTTCCACCTAGATCTCAATGCGGATCATTTAAGAGTGATTTTAATCAGGAAACCCTGACAGGGTGGCGCCTGTGTCTCAGTGATTAGGACGGCGGCCCCATATACCGACTGTGGCAGGTGCGAACCCGAACCTGGCCCCAGCTGAACTGCCAAGAAAGAAAGAAACCCTGACCATGGGACCCTTCCGCAGAAGAGAACTGGGGTAGGGGTAGGGGTTGGGGCGGAAAGAAGCTGGAAATGAACGAAGTCCATTGCTAGGACATTTTGCCTTTGGTTGGGAGGAAAAACTCAGGTTAAAGCTAGAGGAGGAAGAAAATGCAAGGAACTACGCAAATCCTGCATTTCTCCCCGAGTTCTCTGGCCCCCTGCCACAGGCGGGTCGCTCTGAAACGTACTTCCCTGCTGGATCGACTTTTCCCAGCAAGCCCGACTGTGCCTTTGCGGCTGTAAAAGGACGTGGGCGATCCTTTCATGCTTGTTTCGCACAGGCTGTGGGCTTAAACACACACACTCCTCCCCACCTCCTGCGCGCACACACACACACCTCCCCACCTCCTGCACACACACACACACACACTCCCGCACCTCCTGTCAACCAACCGAAAGGACTAATCCTGCAGGAGGCACTGGCCTGGGCGGCCTCCCAGGCGGGCCCGGCGCGGCTCTAGCGCGCGCTCCGCTGTACTAAGATCCAGGTCCCAGGTGTCCGTGTTTGGAGCTGCGTTAAGATCAGATCCTCCTTCTCTAGGTGCTACGCTTCTAGGAGTCGGCTCCTCTTCTCCGGCTAGGGCTGAGAATGGAAGCGTGCCGGCGGCAAATCAAGGGCGCAGAGAATAAATTCCAGAAGCCCATCTTCCCCTGCCAACCGGCATTCGGTGGTCAAAAAGCGACTTAAGTCATTTGAGTACATTTCTTGTATTGGCGTCTACAGGTGCGGGTGTGGCCTTGGGTGAGGCGGGTGTGGCCTTGGGTGAGGCGGGTGCTTAAGTAAAGTAGGCTTTGTCCCAACCTTGGGGAGCCCACATCGTCCTGCGCCCCCTCGCCGGGGTTCTCTAGTCCCCTAATGCCGCCAAGACTGTAATGGGATAAATATGACTTTGCCGTGATAGTTCCACGAGAATATCAATACAGATTTTTTTTGCAAGAGTTGTGTTTATATGGGTAGCGACTGAGAGCTCCCCGAACCTCACTCAATCCCAGTTAAACAGATCGTGGGGGTGAGGGAGGCAGCACAGAGAGCTGTGGGTTCTTTGGCACTTCTTTGCTGGGCCACAGAGTTCCCTTCGCCGCCACCTTCCTCTACCCCAGGCTTCCACCTACCCCGGGCTCTTTTCGCCCCACTCTCCCGGACTCTTTCCTGGCGAGGCCAGATCCCTCCAAAGTCCCCGCACGCTCGCAGGTGTAGCTCCACTCTGCCTGGGGTGCAGAGTGAGTGCAGCTACACCTGCGAGCGTGCGGGGACTTTGGCGCCCTGTGGGACATCCCAAACAGCCGTGCGTAGACGTCCGGTAGCGCACAACTGCTACAGCAGGAGCCGGGAGTGGGTCCCAAAGAGGGCCGGCCCGCGAGTAGGAGCGAGCCCGCCGACGGGCAAAGTAGGACGTCGGTGGACAGCCGAGGATCCCACGTATAGTCCCCGCACTGTCCTGGAATTGAGTGGTAGCATTCAGGGGACTTTGCCGAAAAGCCGGATCTAATAAGCCCTCTCTGAAACCACAGAGGCCGGGTGTGGGTGGGGCGTGGTGGTGGTGAAAAGTCGCTTTAAGCTTAGGTGAGACATTCCAAACCCCAGCTTCTTAACATCTTGGCTTCAGTTTCCCTTTGCTGCAAGGGCTCAGCTTAACCTTCACCTGTATTCCTGGCTCTGTCCGGGAGAAGACGACGGGTCCCCCAGCATAGACGCAAGCTGGAGAGGCGTGCAAATTTTTTTTTAAACGAGCTGGCAGCTGCCTGACGGTAGTGCTACCATTCCGGCGGAGACCTTTCAGCACCGCAATTGAGGACAGGGCTCTGCCCGGGTCCCTTAACTACCGTCTCCAGCGTCAAGCTATTCTCACTCTCTCTCTCTCTTCCTTAATCACCGTTTCCAGCTTCAAGATTCTCTCTCTCCTCTCTCTTTGTCTCTGTCTCTCTCTCTCCCTCCCTTCTCCAACCCCTTCCCTCCCCTCCCCCAGACACACCCAACGATTTTTTTTCTTTTCTTCTTTTTTAAGTCATCTGGCGCACCTCTTGTTTCTTCTTCTTTCAGGATCCTGGGCTCAAAGCAAGAAGGCGCAGGCAGATGCCGGCGGACACGGCGCAACCAGCAGACAGTGTGCGCTCCTACGGGATGCAGCTCAGCTGGGACATCAACGACCCGCAGATGCCTCCAGTGAGTGAAACTCGGTGTGCGCGACACGCAGGACGCTGTCCTTCCAAAGAAGGGGAGATGTGTTCAAGTTATTGCTGAGGCTCTGCAGAGAAACCACGTTCACGTTTCTAAGTTTCTGAGGTCCTTCCGATGTAGATATGTAGAGAATACTTCTAAACCCAGGTCTGCAAGAGGCAGACCTGGGTTTAGAAGTGCGTCCTCTCACAGCCATTTCCTTGCTCTTGTCTGAAAACAGAAAGCCGCGGGAATGTGATCAGGCTCCGCATTCCTAGTATTATGTTGAAAGCTGAACGCATTGCTCCTTCGTCTGCCTCTAATCAAGGTGGATATCGGGTGCCTCTCTACTTCTCCATTTACTTGAAACCTCAGTAGATGTTAAAACTCACTGCTTCTCATGCAGCAAAACTGCAAGACAGCACTATAAATTGAATCCGATGGCCAGAATCTAAAATAGCCCGATTTGAGCAATTCATTCAGATATCCTTGACCACCCATGGAGGGGAGCCCCATAGGAATGCTAATGTTCCATCAGTACCCAATGCTTACTTTTTCTCTAATGACAGGGAATTGGTCATTCGTTTAAGGTGAATTTGTTGTGTTTTGCTTTATTTTGATGGAGCAAAATGGCTTGGAGCCAAGTTCAGGGAATCAACTGAGCAGTTACACTGGGTCATAATTAGTTTGGGCCCAAACTAAAGAGTTGACTTTAATGTCCTAGTGTACATGGGGGTGGGGGTGACCAGCAGCTGCTTCCCAAGCACTTACCAGTGTGGACTTCTGGCAATGTTGTGATACGGGGATTAGATGTGGTGTTTATTCATTATCTGTTATGTGCCAGATGGGTGTTCAAATAAATAGCAATTTATTAGCCAGATTGTGTAGTCTCTCAAAGAGATTAGCACTGTTTTAGGTATATACATTTGTAGTAGGAGTTTTTATGTTTTTTGTAAAATCTGTCTACCTTAAAGTCATATGGTACCATTTCTGCAAAAGTAGACCAGTAAGTACAGCAAGTGCATCTCAGCCTTGTGGACTTCTTGTGTTCGTGACAATTTTCACAGGAAAAAAAAAATCCAATCTTGCCAAAAGAATCACATCCAAATCATGGCTCATCTCTCAAGCATTTTCTAGACTTTTAATGTCAATATCGGTTTTTAGGTGTCTGGTTCTTGAGCAGGGAGTAAGTGTGTAATACTTCAGAAAGGACAGGCACTTTGGCACTTAGAGATGTGGAAAAACTGAGCACAGCCCTGCTCTGGTTATCTGAGCTATATGACCTTGGGCGAGTCCTTGAATTTGCCTTAGACTCAGGCTATTCACTTGTCATCAAGTACTAGAAGGAGATACCTATCTGAAATTCTCTTTCAGGTCTATTGTTGGGTTCTGTGTGTGTGTGTGTAAGATGAGAGAGAGAGAAGAGAGAAAATGTCATGCACACCTGGCATCAGAACAAATGAAACCCAATCCTGGATATCCTCTGTTCTTGTTTTCATTTAAAAATACAGTTTCTGTGACTTCACTCACCTCCAGGGTCACTATCTCAGTAACTGGGGAAAGACATGGGGGCCTAGAGCACACCCATACAAGGGAGTGATAAAGAAATACTCTGTCCGGAAAATTGTCGGTTTGGTACTAAAATCCTTAAGCTGAAATGTTCACTTTTAAAACAAAGATATTTGAGCTCAGCACCTGTGGCTCAAGCAGCTAAGGCACCAGCCACATATACCTGAGCTGGTGGGTTTGAATCCAACTTGGGCGCACCAAACAGCAATGACAGCTGCAACCAAAAAATAGTTGGGCATTGTGGCAAATACCTGTAGTTCCAGCTTCTTGGGAGGCAGAGGCAGGAGAATCGCTTGAGCCCAGGAGTTGGAGGTTGCTGTGAGCTGTGATGCCACAGCACTACACCCAGGGTGACAGCTTGAGGCTCTGTCTCAAAAAAAAAAAAAAAAAGATATTTGCATTTGATATAAGCTTAGAGTTGACAGTACATCATTATATATTTCTTTTTTGGCTTACCTTAAGTTGATGTATTAATTTATGTCAATTGTATAATAATATTTCAGAGAAAAGATAAATAGTACCTGATGGTAGTAATACTGATATTCATCAACAACATCCCTGAGATTCAGGAGGAAAAAAATCACTAATTTAACTAACTACTGTTAGAATGTGAAATATTAATCATGTATAAAAGTCCAAATGGTCCGACTGAGAATAGCTAACTTTGCTAATGTTTGATCTAACTTTTCTGGGTGGCAGGACTTACTACTGTGATAACCTCTTCTGAGTTTTTATCACACCAGTAAAACTACCAAGGCCTGGCTGCTACAGATCTCCTATTTAGACACATGCCTGAGTTAGGCTCCTGCCGGTTAGCTATCTAACTTTACCTTACCTGTTAAACAAGAATAAGAATGCCCATCTTGCAAGGTGGTTGTGAGGATTATAGATATTGTGCAATATGGTTTTTCAGACCCTACTGTCTCTGTCACAAATACTGATGTCATCATAGCAACCCTGTGAAGCCACCCTAGACAATGCACAGAAGAAGGTACATGGCTGCATTTCAACCAGACTTTCTTTATGGACACTGAAATTTTAATACTATATAAGTTCCATGCATCACGAACTATAACTTGTCCCTTAATTTCCCCTCCCCCCACCATTTAAAAATATGAAAACTATTCTTAGCTTGATACTCTACAAAAACAAACAGCAGGCCTGATTTGACCCAATGACCCCTAGATGACAGAACACTACCCTAAAAAGTACCTGGTAAATAATAAGTGTTCAGTAAAGGATTATTTGCCATTAAACTTACATGCATGTATACAAAAGAGACATTCATTGCTATAGAATGACATTCATGCAGTAGACATTCATACAATGTAGACAAAGACCACCAAATACATATACACATACTAAGGCAATGCTTGGTGTTTTAGATATAACTTACTATTTCAGCCATGTGGCTCTTTATTGAGGAGAATGAATGACAATCCCATATTGCTCTGGGGAGCAGTGCCAGTGCCAGGCAGGGTCACCAACACCCCAGAGCTCATGGGTTACTGTTGTGGGTCCATCTTTCATTACATCTTTAAAAGTGCCCTTTAAACTTGGAGGACTAATCTGGAAGAAGGGAGGGAAGCTGTTCTTGCCTCTCTTACATTATTCTGGTGTCACTGCTGACATGACAGCCAAGAGCTTTAGAAGAAAATGCACTAAAATGGAGACTTTACCTCCTTTATGTTTACATGGATGGAGCTGGAAAATATTCTTCTTAGCAAAGTATCTCAGGAATGGGAAAAAACAGTATCCAATGTACTCAGTACTACTGTGAAACCAATTTATAATAACTCACACTTGCATATAAAAAATGGAACACAACTTTAGGCTATGATGAAGGAGGGAAGGGGAGGGAGGGGGAGAGAAGGGGAGGGGGTGGGAGGCATAGTAGGGGATAGTAGGGGGACCACAACTATGGAGCACATTGGAAGTACAAGTTGGTTCTATCATGTGTAGAACACAAATGTCCTAATGCTATAATTGGGTAAATGAGATGAAAGCTATGCTGATTGGTATGATGTAAGCACTCCAATTTATACAAATAATCAACACACTGAAATGGGCATAAATGTATTTATGATCTATGTAAAAAGACTTAATAAAAAATAAAATTATTAAAAAAAAAAGAAAAGAAAATGCACTGGCTTATTTATAAATTAAATTGCATTTCAGCGACAGCACTTCTATCACTTTTTTTCCTGACACTGTGATACTTTATTTGAAAATGTTTTCAACATTTAATCACATCAAGAAGTGGTATAACCTAATGGTAAGAAGCACAGGCTCTCGAGTCAGACTGTCAGAGTGTGAATCCTAGGACCAGGTCTTGCTAGCTGTGAGACATTGGGTTAGTCAATTAATCTCTCTGACCTCCATGTCCTGTTGTGTAAAATGGGTATAAATGTCTGCATGTGTTGTGGAGGCTAGATGAATTAATCCATGTCCAGCATTTAGAGGATAAGCACTGTATAAACGTTAATTATAAGCCAGTTGTCAAAAAGTAGACATAGACTGGGTGAGTGGCCTTTAGGGATAGCGTAGTCTTGGGCTTTGGCAACATTGCTGGATTTAAAAATAACTCCTGGCTCAGCGCCTGTGGCTCAAGCGGCTAAGGCACCAGCCACAACACCTGAACTGGCCAGGTGGAATCCAGCCCGGGCTGCCAAACAACGACAACTGCAACCAAAAAATAGCCAGGCGTTGTAGTGGGTGCCTGTAGTCCCAGCTACCTGGGAGGGAGAGGCAGGACAATCGCTTGAGCCCAGGATTTGGAGGTTGCTGTGAGCAATGATGCCACAGCACTCTACCCAGGGCGACAGCTTGAGGCTCTGTCTTAAAAAAACAAACAAACAAACAAAAAAACTCCTTTTTAAATGTGCTTGGAGAAGATTAAAAGCATGATGCATGCTGTTTGGTCTTCATAGAGCTAACCACCCTTCCTCTATAGAGCTGACCGCCCTTCCTCTGTTGCTTCCTAGGAGCCAATGTTCTTCGACCACTTCCGGGAGTGGCCGGACGGGTATGTGCGCTTCATCTACAACAGTGATGAGAAGAAGGCACAGCGCCACCTGAGCGGCTGGGCCATGCGCAACACCAACAACCATAATGGGCACATCCTCAAGAAGTCGTGCCTGGGCGTGGTGATGTGTGCACAGGCCTGCACCCTGCCCGATGGCTCCCGCCTGCAGCTGCGACCTGCTATCTGCGACAAGGCGCGACTGAAACAGCAGAGTGAGAGCATGCTGGCGAGAGTGGTGGGGGAGGGCGGGGTGTAGGAGAGGGTGACCTTGGAGTCATGAGTTCTTTATTCCCAACTCATTTCGCCTTTCTCCCTTCAGGAAAGTTTGGGGTTAGGGTTGTTATTAATATTTCTTCCCTCTGAGCTTTGCAGAGAAAGCCTGTCCCAACTGTCATTCTGCCTTGGAGTTAATTCCATGTCGAGGGCACAGTGGATACCCTGTGACCAACTTTTGGCGGCTTGATGGCAATGCAATATTTTTTCAGGTAAGCTGGGTGAGAAGACAATTTGTGATGGACACTTTCGTCAGACCACAGAGACCAAACCACCTGTCCTGTGCCATGGGAACTCTGGACCAAACAAAATATAGCTCCAGTGGCCAGGAATAGGCACTAGAGCTCCTCAGGACCTACTGGAAGCCTAGCAATTATTTCAGTATTGTGTGCTCTTTCAGGTCCAGAGAGAGCAAACCAAGTTAGGGTTATCTAGTTTATTTACTAATGTGAAGGGAGTATAGGTAATCTTGTAAAATATTTATTGTTGCTGCTGTTTCATTTGTTCAAGAATTTTTTTTCTCTGCCAGTTGGAAAGAACAAAACCAAACCAAACACATGAGTTCTTAGGAAATGGTGTATTTTTGGCCAACACTGCCAGCTTCCTTTAGAGGAACAAATGTATGTTTCGCCTCCTTGATACAGGCCAAGGGAACTCATGATCACCCAAGACCAGAGAGCAAATCAGAGACAGAAGCTAGAAGAAGTGCCATCAAGCGACAGATGGCCTCCTTCTACCAACCCCAGAAAAAGAGAATTCGAGAACCTGAGGTAACGGAGAGCTGACATCACATCGTGGTCTATGTTCATTTTTATCAAAAGATACACAAGTAATTATGTGAAGTATGAATGTCATATATTAACTACAAGGGTTTGGTTTTATGTGAAACTTATATAACTCCAACAGAAAATTATTCAAACAACCTTTGAATAGGGTTTCTAATATCCTCTTCTTCTTAAAACAATTTCTACGAGCAATGATATGGCCAGGATATGTGCTGGCATCCTCCTCCAAGGGCGATTATCCAACAGTAATAAAGAAAGTAATACGTGCATACCAACAGGGAGTTAGTACATGCCTGAGAGGATCCTCACCTTATTTACACCGGAACAGATACAATTTCTTTAGGCAACTTGATCAAGTTTGGCATTTCTACCAAAGCACGTTACACAGGCAAGAGTTACTGTGATTATAAACAGAAACTGACATTGTTTATGCACTTCCTACTTGCCAGGCACTGATCTAAGGGTTACAGAAACTCTATGACAAAGTGGCAATAGCCAAAGGTTACAATTAATAAAATATTAAGCCCCATGTTTATAATGAAGGTTCCAAGGCCCAGAGAGGTTAAGCAATTAGTAAGAGACTGAGTCAGGACTTGAACCCAGGTCTGTGTGGCTTCTGAGTCTCCACTATTCTGAACACAGTTGAGCAAGAACAGGACCATCTGTCTCTCAGACCCATCCTGCCTGGCCATGGTGAGCTTGCCTCATTCAGTGGTGTGGTATTCATGCTTGAGGCAGCTCAAGCTTAGCAACTCCTGGGCATGAGTCCAGATCACCTACCTGAGCAGTGCAGTGTTCACAACACGTAGAGCTCCTCACCAATTGGAAGTTTGTTTTCACTTGCTTGGGGGGTTATTGTTAGGTGAGGGTGAAGGTATGCACATGATTTACATATCATGTGTCTATATTTGTATCATTTTTTAGGCAGAAGAAGACCAAGACAGCAGTGTTCATTTCAACATACCTCCCCTGGAACATCCAGAACAGTTTGATATAATTACTGACACCGGCTTCCCTGTTCTAGAACAGCCTTGCCCTTCCTTCCCAATCTCTGATGCTTACAAAGCTACCTGCGACCTAGCCACTTTTCAAGGAGACAAAATGCTACCCTTTCAGAAATATCCAAACCCAAGAATCTATTTGCCTAGGCCACCTTGCAACTATGAATTGTCAGGCCCTGGTTATATAAATTCGAGCCCCTACTCTACCCTTTATAAAGAGTCCCCAGGTATCCCTAATGACACAGACTGGCTTCATCTGAATTCACTACAATATAACGTCAGTTCATACAGCAGCTATGAGAGAAACTTTGATTTCACCAGTAAACAACATGACTGGAAACCAGCTTTTGGAATACCTGACCTTGGGGACAGGTCTGACCATGGACAGCTCCAGGCCGTGGCCAATTTCTCTTATTATAATCCAGAGCTTCCCTGCAGGTACCTCACAACTGCCCCTCCAGGTGCCCCGGCCCTACAGACAGTGATTACAACCACCACCAAGGTGTCCTACCAGGCCTACCAGCCCCCTGCTCTGAAATACAGTGACATTGTAGGGGGAGAGGTTAAGAGCCTTTTAGGCTGTAACAGTGCTCTTGAGGACACTCAGATGTCTGTCTGTCCTGAAGCCTTGAGCCCTCCAGCTACAGTCACCAGGGTAGCCTCTCCCTTGGGCCCACTTCCTTTGAAAACTCCAGGAGATTGCCAGGCCATTGGACCCACTTTGGCTTTTCCTCAAGAGTCAGCTTCCTCTAGGACGGATGGATCAGAGACATGGGAGGTGTGTCTGTCTGGGCTGGGCCCTGCAATCAGTTACTCAGATAGAGTGGGTCTGATCTTTAGCTGTGACAGTGAGGACTTTTGAAAGACAACTCAGGGGCCACATAATACAGGTGTGCATGTAGACAGTGAAATATATTGAGTTGGGAGATTCATCTTGTAGACTAAATGTCAACACTAGTGAAAATGCAGAGTGGTTGAGGATATAATCAGTTGGAAATGTTTAGATAAGATAGAGAAATTTCACACAGCATTTTAAAACCCACTATAGTTCATAGAAGTAGGTTGGGAAGATGTGACTCACCCAAATGAACAGATACGCAAACTGGAGAAGGTTAAATACTGATCTAAGTTCACATAGAAACTGAGGATCCTGGTTTTTATTCTAAACCTTTTCCCATTAGGCCATATTAGGGAATTCCACACATCCTTATTTGGCCCTTTAGAGGCTGTCAAAATAGCTTTCAGAAAAAATCTACAAGCTAATTCCTGAGTCATTTCATGAAATTTCTTTTTAGCATTTAGAACCTGATAAAATAGCTTTAGGAAGTAATCGTGATCATTTTATGTCCAAAGTATGTATCTATAGCTTTTAAAAAAATCTCTGGCAATGGTAAAATTTAATTGTTTTTTAAATGAATTTGGTTTTCATTATTAACTGAATACCTTTTCTTAACATGGTGGTTTTCATAACAAACATGGCATAATGAAGATGTGTATTTAATGGATTATCATCGTACTAAAATATTTTTCTGATTAGATTTCAAAATTAGAATTGAAATGTTTTGTTGAAATATAGCTTTATTGTTCCTTTGTTATTCTTCATAAAGGAAATTTAATAAAGATAAAGATAATATTATTCAATTAAATATAATAATTTAAAGTAATATGGCTGATGCTTGAGTTATTTCAAAACAGAAATAGAAAAAATATTGTTCATATTATGACCTAGGAAACAGTTGTTATGAAATAGTAAAACTTATTAAATAGTTTTGCAGCTTTATGGTTTATTTTAGAAATACCTCTTGGTGGGGCGTGGTGGCCCTCACCTGTAATCTCAGCACTCTGGGAGGCCAAGGCGGGTGGATTGCTTAAGCTCAGGAATTCAAGACCAGCCTGAGCAAGAGCAAGACTGTCTACTAAAAATAGGAAAACTAGCTGGGCATAGTGGCACATGCCTGTAGTCCCAACTACTTGGGAGGCTAAGGCAAGAGGATTGCCCAACCCAAGAGTTTGAGGTTGCTGTGAGTTATGATGCCATAGCACTCTACCCTGGTGACAGAGTGAGACTCTGTCTCAGAAAAAAAAAAAAAAAAAGAAATACCTCTTGTACTTGGTCATATCAGAAAGCCTCTTCAAAACATTTGTAGGGTGCACATACACACTGCACTACTCCTAATACTTAGTGAAAATATTCAGTTTTCAAATAAAGATAAACTACATGAACAATATATTTTTAAGAATTGTGGGGAGATGGCTCAGCGCCTGCGGTTCAAGTGGCTAAGGTGCCAGCCACATACACCTCAGCTGGCAGGTTTGGATCCAGCCCTGGCCCGCCAAACAATGACGGCTGCAACCAAAACATAGCCAGGTGTTGTGTGGGCACCTATAGTCCTAGCTACTTGGGAGGCGGAGGCAGGAGAATCACTTGAACCCAGGAGTTGGAGGTTGCTGTGAGCTGTGATGCCAGAGTACTCTACTGAGGGTGACAGCTTGAGGCTTTCTAAAAAAAAAAAAAAAAAAAAAAAAAAGAATTGGGGGGAGAGAAGCATTATCCTCAAATTTATATAGAATGATCAATTTGCAAACTATTAAATTACAGCAAGTCAGATGCCATTTTATTCTTTTTTAAATTTATTTTTTATTTTTAAATCATAGCTGTGTACATTTGTGCAATCAAAGGGTACAATGTTTTGGTTTCATATACAACCTGAAATATTCTCATCAAACTGTTCAACGTAGCCTTCATGGCATTTTCTTCTTCATGGCATGTGCCACTATGCCCAGTTTTCCTATTTTTAGTAGACAGTCTTGCTCTTGCTCAGGCTGGTCTTGAATTCCTGAGCTCAAGCAATCCACCCGCCTTGGCCTTCCAGAGTGCTGAGAAATAACTTCGTGGCAGTTATTGTATGTAGACATTTGTATTCTGTATTAAGTAGGTTTTGCCTGTACCCATTCTAAGATGCACCGTAGGTGTGGCCCCACCCATTACCCTTCCTCCACCCTGACTTCCCCCCTCCCTTGGCCCTTTCCTCATATTCTTGTACTATAGTTGGGTTATAGCCTTCATATGAAAGCTATAAATTAGCTTCATAGTAGGGCTGAGTACATTGGATACTTTTCTTCCATTCTTGAGATACTTTGCTAAGAAGAATATGTTCCAGCTCCATCATGTAAACATGAAAGAGGTAAAGTCTCCATCTTTCTTTAAGGCATAATATTCCATGGTATACATGTACCACAATTTATTAATCCATTCATGGGTCAATGGGCACTTGGGCTACTTCCATGACTTAGCAATTATGAATTGGGGTCCAATAAACATTCTGGTACAGACGTCTTTGTTATATTGTGATTTTTGGTCTTCTGGGTATAAACCTAGTAAAAGAACTATAGGATTGAATGGCATGTCTATTTTTAGATCTCTGAGT
The DNA here is from genome assembly GCA_963574355.1 of Loris lydekkerianus. Classification (NCBI taxonomy): domain Eukaryota; kingdom Metazoa; phylum Chordata; class Mammalia; order Primates; family Lorisidae; genus Loris; species Loris lydekkerianus. Next base: position 1,380 of record CAUYPK010133939.1, on the reverse strand, counting down.
ATTCTCAAAACATCCTTCCAGAAGGAACGTATTAGTGTGCATTCCCACCAGCAGTGTACAAGTGTTTGGTAAATAATGTTTTATAGAAATTTTCTCATGTCTATTTTTATAAATTGTCTCAAAATATTATCATATTTCACAACACAAGGCCTGGTAACAGTGACAATTGAGTGAGCCTCAAACTTAGCTCATGGTAAATATGAAAGAGAATTCAGCTTCACAAAAGTAATGTGTATGACTATGAGATATCTTTTAACAATAGAATACATATGAGATTTACTGCCCATTAATTCATGGGGAAAAGTTAGCAAATTGGCATGTAACTAACTCCATTCTTTCAATCATGGTTGAATGACAATCATAATTTGGCTGCAGAAACTAGAATTTGGCAAAAATCAATGAAAAAATTCTGTAATAATTAATTGACTGTACAAAATGTATACTCAAGTGCATTATGTATTTTGGATGGGTCAAGGAGCTCATACATATAATCCCAGGACCTTGGGAGGTGAAGGTGGCAAGATCATTTGAGACCCAGGAGTTCAAGACTAGCCTGGCCAACATATTTACACCTCATCTATGCCAGTAATGTTTGGAAAAAAATGAGCCAAGTGCTAGAACATACCTAGCTGCTTGCCAGGGTAAGGCAGGAAGATTGACTTACTCCAAGAGTTCAAAGTTGCAGTGAGCTATAATCACACCACTGAACTCCAGCCTGGGGAACATTGTGAGACATTCTCTCTAAATCAATCAATCAATAATTATTTAAATCAAGAAACAGAGTATTGCTTATTTACTAATTCGTTCTTCAAAAATGCTGTACTTTTTAATGTATATTTCATTTATTTTTTATTTTATTTTATTTTTGAGACAGAGTCTCCTTTGTAGCCCTCGGTAGAGTACTGTGGCATCACAGCTCACAGCAACCTCAAACTCTTGGGCTTAAGTTATTCTCTCTTTTTTTTTTATTAATTTTAAATCATAGCTGTGTACATTAATTCAATCATGGGGCACCATACACTGGTTTTATAAACAGTTTGACGCATTTTCATCACACTGGTTAATATAGCCTTCCTGGCATTTTCTTAGTTATTGTGTTAAGACAGTTACATTCTACATTTACTAAGTTTCACATATACCCTTGTAAGATGCACTGCAGGTGTAATACCACCTACCTCCCTTCCTTTATCCCCTCTTCCCTCCCTCCCCTCTCTTTTCCCCTTCCCCCTATTCTTAGGGTGTAACTGGGTTATAGCTTTCATGTGAAAGCCATAAATTAGTTTCATAGTAGGACTGAGTACATTGGGTACTTTTTCTTCCATTCTTGAGATACTTTACTAAGAAGAATATTTTCCAGCTCCATCCATGTAAACATAAAAG
>CAUYPK010133938.1:0-12373 GCA_963574355.1 Loris lydekkerianus | reverse complement strand
GATTGCCTGAGCTCACAGGTTTGAGACAGCCTGAGCTAGAGCAAGACTTTGTCTCTAAAAATAGCCGAGGGTTGTGGTGAGGACCTGTAGTCCCAGCTGCTCGGGAGGCTGAGGCAAGAGGATCACTTGAGCTTAAGAATTAGAGGTTGCTGTGAGCTGTGACACTATGGCACTTTACTGAGGACAATAAAGTGAGACTCTGTCTTAAAAATAAAATGAAATAAAATTTATAAAAGTATGAGAAATTAATAGTTTATAGGCATCAGCATTTTTTTTTTTTTTTTTTTTTTTTCTGAGACAAAGTCTTACTCTATTGCACAGGCTAGAGTGCTGTGGCATCATAACTCACAGCAACCTCAAACTCCTGGGTTCAAGTGTTCCTTCTGCTTCAGCCTCCCGGTTAGCTGTGACACCAAGCACTTGTCACAATGCCTGGCTATTTTTCTGTTTTTAGTAAAAACTGGGTATTGCTCTTGCTCAGGCTGGTCTTGAACTGTTAAGCTCAACATCACAGGCATTAGCCATCATGTTGAACTCATTATCTTGGTTCTTAAATGTATTGTTTTTCTTTAACTCACCCTTTTTTCTTTCAATTTTTGAGACAAATAAAATGATTATTTATTTTGAATTTCATTAATTTTACAATTGGGGTTAAGTTCTGTTTTTGTTGTAATGTATAGATTTTTGGTTTTTACATGTTCTAAAAGCCATTTTTTTTTTTAAATTTCAGTAGACCTATGAAAGAGGATAATGTGAAAATAAACTAACATTTACTGAGCTTAAAATATAGTGAGCTCTATAGAAGGTATTAATATTTTATCTCTTTTAGTCTTTATAAAAACCCTACATAAAGATATTATTAGCCTAGTAATACATTAGTTTTATACATTACTATACATGATTTATGTAATTTGCTTACAGTTACACAACTGGTAAGTAGGCAATCAGTTTTAAATCCCCTTTATCTCAGAGCCTCAGATTTCTTTCCTCTGTATTTCTTCTTCCCTTTGATAGCATTTAAACCCAAATTGGCAGCATTAAGAGGGAGAATTTGGCATCTAAAAATAACCACTTTCATCTTCGTCATCTTAGTGTTGAATCTTGACAATCATTATGAACTGAGTGGCGTGTCCTCAGTAAGGCCATGGACATTTTGGTCTCATGTGAACACTTATCTGCCTACCAATACCAGCAATGAATTTGCCTCTGAAGAGCTTTTGAACAACCTATTTTCTATTATTTTTGCTGTCAAGTAATATCTGTGCTTTTTTACACAAAATATTTGCTGTCTCTTCTACCATCATGATACTGTCTCATGCTTAGGGGCTCATAACATACTTGATTGATACAAAAATGAGCAAAAATGGATAGCAGTGAATGATAAAGAGATAGCAAAATAAATGAACTAAGTCTAGCTAGGAAAAACTAAAAGATGCAAAGACTGCTGTGAATTGTCTTATGCTGGGTGTACCATTCATAAGCCACGAATTTTCTTCCTTTTTCTTTGGATTTAGAATCATGTTTTGGGAATTTGGGGGCTAGATATTTACAAGGATTTCTGAACTTTCTCTCATAGAAGGTGACAGTGTTTGTTGGTTCACATTGAAAGACAGCCTTTCCATTATTACTTTTATGAGGCATGTAAATTGCCATTCCCAAGACAGATCTAATTATGGTCAACTCTCTTAACCTACAGTGAAAGCTGTGTAGTAATTGATGAATACGGAAGAATTGTTGTATCTTTCTTTTGTACTCTGAAAAGAGAAGTGAGTTAGGAACTGTTAGACGTGGATTCTAGACTAGGCCCTGTCCCTTGGAAGTCTACAACCTTAGGGAATTTGCTTAACTTTTCTGTGCTTGTTCTCCCCATAAGTAAAGTAAAGGAGTTGGCTTATGAAACTTCTATGATTTTAAAATATCTTGTAAATGCTGTATTCCGCTAAACACTGTCTTTCTTCCTCCGTAAGGGTGTTCTGCTACTACAGGCGCTAACAAGAAGCAATGGAGCAATCCAGAAAATTGTTGCTTTTGAAAATGCCTTTGAGAGACTGTTGGACATTATTACAGAGGAGGGGAACAGTGATGGAGGTATAGTATGAAGAGATTTGTGAAGAGATTGCTTTTGTACTTACTAAATTGTTGGACTCTAGAGAACATGACTAGAGGGAGAAGTTGGAACTCACACTTCATACTCTCTGTCTCCTTTCCCTGCAGTGTGCTGAGTATGGATATCCTTTCATTTGTCCTGTTTGGTATTTATTAGGCTTCTGCAATCTAGGTTGATGTTTGATCATTTCTGGAAAATCACAGCTATATCTCTTCAAATACTGCATTGTCACATCTCCCCTGTTTTTCTTTAGGCATGGGTTAATATGGAGGCCCTTTTGCAGATTTGGTGATGAGGAGTTAAGTTGAAGGCCAAGCCAGATGCTGAAAGTGAAGAGGGAGGACACAGCTGAGAACTGGTGGAGAAAGTTAGAAGTCACCTTCTGGAGAATAGGAGAGGCAGTTAACCACTGTAACTGGAAGATACTAGTCAGGGGTAAAGGACCCATGAGAGTGTCCATCATGACTTCACAGCAGTATGAGCTGCTCCCTCCCTCCCCCCAGTAGAACTCAGCTGCCCAGGGACACATGTGGAAAGGAAGGTGCTATAAAAAGACAAGGAGGCAGGAAAACTTAACATTATCTTTAGACCGGAAAAAGGGAAGATCTATACAATCTAAACTGAACAGGGAAAGAAGTAAAGACAGAAGGAGCTTCTAAAAAGGGGGAAAGGTGTCTGGTTAAAGGGTTGAAATTCTCAGGGAATTCATGGAACAGATAAGTTGAGAATACCTGAGCCACAGAGATAAGAGGTTGTACTAAGAGGGTGAGGATTGTCCCTGAAGGTGACGCAAAGGAACTGGGAGGTCCAGGTGTTAAATGGGTTGTTGTTGAAATTAAAGTGAAGGCTGACAGCAGCACTTAAAGAAAGAAGACCTCACAAAGTGAGCTGTCGGTGATGTTTCCAGTGAACAAAGAGCAGTGAGCACAAATTTGTTACATAACTGCAGTGAGAATAGGGAAGGTGGTACAGCCAGATGGCCTCATCTTCAAGGGAGCAGGGGTTTTTGTATGAGAGAGTAGAGGAACTGTGGTCTCTGGAAAGTCGTCTGCCTAGAGGAGCATGAAGTTAACATCCCGACTCCCCAATGCACAGGACTGAGAGCATGAATGCTTTCACTTGAGAAGGCTGCAGGATAAAACAGGCTCTTTGAAGAAAAGGAGCATTTCAAAAAATAGTAATTTAGAGTAGAGCAGCATTTATCAACCAACATGTGAGAGTTTGAGATAGGATCATGAATGGATTTGAAAGGAGATGAGGTAGGGGAGAGGAAACACGGAGCATTGCAAGATGCAACGATGGGAAAGCTGACTGGAGAGGGGTAGACTTTAGGAAGTGACTGAGGAAAATGGGTTTTTAAGGAAACGGGAAACTAGCTGATCTCCAGGGTTGCTGAGACCAGTTTCAATGGCTCTTTATAAGTGATAGTGACTTTCAAGGCTCCAGGGTCCACTAGAGCCTGGGAGGAAGACCTGCCAGTGACAGTGAGGGCTTTGACATGCCTTTTCCTCCAGACCCTTCAGCTCCTTCTGAGGGCAGACCTTACTTAGTGGAGGTTTATGGTCCTGCCTAAGAGGTGGATGTAGTGGTTCCTCCTCCTGAGCTGAGGGTCCATGTGGTTCACAGCAGGAGGAGAGGAAGCTTGAAATCAGGACAGAGACTGGTTACAGCAGTCTTTCTTAAGAGGTGTTTAAAATGTGCACCTTAAATGTTTTAAGTTAAATGTAGTAAATAAAAGTGTACATTGATCTTTTCAGTCAGAGCCAGAACTTGTTCTTCAAAAATGCATCTGCTGATTAGAGTTTTCCATCATTTTCCTTACGTACATTATGTAGAATTTGCATTTTGGTTTTTTAAAAATGAAGTGTGGGAGCCTTGTAGGTTTTTACAACTACTTTCCTTACCTTATCTTTTAGAATCATATTATCCATCCCTTAACAGTTGATTTCGGTTTGAGGATTTTTTTTTTTTTTTTATGGAGAGAGAGAGTGTCACTGTTACCCTGGGTAGAGTGCTGTGGCATCACAGCTCACAGCAACCTCAAACTCATGGGCTCAAGTGATCCTCTTGCCTCAGTCTCCCCAAGTAGCTGGAACTGTAGACATCCACCACAATGCCCGGCTAGTTTTTCTATTTGTAATAGAAAACAGAGTCTCACTATTGCTAGTTTTCTGTTTGTAATAGAGACAGAGTCTCACTATTGCTCAGGCTGATCTCCATCTCCTGAACTGAGGTGAGCCACCCGCTGCAGCCTGCCAGAGTACAAGGATTACAGCCTTACATCTCATGCCTCTTGTTCTGAGAGCCACCGTGCGTAGGCCTTAATAATTATTTTTAATGACTTGTTTTCATTGAGTTTTGCCAAAGACTTAGTTTTCTTAAGAATAACTGTTTTCACACTTATATTTGGTAGTTTATGTCATATTTAATTAATAACTAGTGCAAGTAACATTTTTTGAATAAAACAATTGACTCTTAGATGCAATAATGATGATAATGACATAATCATGAAAGCATGATTCATGAAATAAAAAAATTAGGGCAGCGCCTGTGGCTCAGCAGGTAGGGCACCGGCCCCATATGCCAAGGGTGACAGGTTCAGGCCCAGCCCCAGCCAGCTAAAACAGCAGTGGCAACTGCAACAAAAAATAGCCGGGTGTTTTGGCAGGCACCATAGTACCAGCTACTCAGGAGGCTGAGGCGAGAGAATAACTTCAGCCCAAGAGTTGGAGGTTGCTGTGAGCTGTGACAACACAGTACTCAACCAAAGGTGACAAAGTGAGACTCTGTCTCAAAAATAAAGGATGTGTGCCCTGCAAAAGACAGTTAAGAGAATGAAAAGACTTAGAGAAAATATTGCAAAACATGTATTTGAAAAAAGACCTCTGTCCAAAATATTCCAAGAACTCTTAAAACTCAGCAATTAGAAAACAACCCAATTTTTAAATGGCCAGAAGATCTGAATAGACATCTCACTAAAGAAGATATACAACCAGCAAATATAAGCATATGAAAAGATGCTCAAGATTACATGATGTTAGCTGCAAATTAAAACAATGATACCAGTGCACACTTGTTGGGATGAGGAAAATCAAAAGAACACCAGCAGCACTAAGGGCTGTTGAGGATAGACAGCTACAGAAACCCTCTCCCTGCTGATGGGAATGCACATGATGAAACCACTCTGGAAAACAGTCTGACAGTTCCTTACAGAGATAAATACAGGGTTACCTCACAAGGTCTGGCAATTACATTTGTGAACTTGCCACCACAGCTGTGTTCGTGTCAACCTGAGTGTCTTGCTGAGTGGCGTTCATTATCATTGCATGTTTTTGTGTGCTGTCAAAAGAATGTCAAAGCTTGGATTAGAGCACCAAACAAACATTCATAAATTTCTGGTTCTACTTGGCAAAAGTGTCACTGATGAATCGTTGCAAAAATTTGTTGAATTATCCAAAATTGTCATCTGACTGTGGGAAACACAGCAGACCAAGTAAACATTAATAGAGAGATAGTTAAGAAAATCTTAACTGAATCTTGGACAAGAACTCATGACTCTTGCATTAGGACAATGCACCAGCTTACACAGCACTATCTGTGAGGGAGGTTTTAGCTTGTGTTGGAATATCCTCCCTATTTGCCTGACCTGGCACCCAATGACTTTTTCCTTTACCCAAAGATAAAGGAAATATCGAAGGAAGACATTTTGATGACATTCAGGATATCAAGGGTAATATGATGACAGCTTTGATGGTCATTCCAGAAAAAGAATTTCAAAATTGCTTTAAAGGAAGGGTGGACTAGGCTCTGGTAACAGTGCATAGCTTACCAAGGGGTGTACTTCAAAGGTAACCATAATCATACTCAGCAATGATGTGTGTAGCACTTTTCTAGGACAAGTTTGCAAACTTAACTGTCAGACCTCATATGATCCAACAATCATACTCCTTGATATTTTCCCAAATTAGTTTCAGAATTATGTCCACACAAAAACATGCACGTGAATGTTTATAGCAGCTTTATTCATAATTGCCTAAACTTGGAAGCAATCAAAATGTCCTTGAGTACTGAGGACCCCAGCCTCAGGGCCATGAGCTGGTGCTGGTCCCGGGCCTGCTGGGAACCAGGCAGTACAGCACTGAGCAAGGTGAGAGGCTAAGCGGGGCTTCATCTGTGTTTGCAGCTGTTGCTCATTGTTTCACATTGCCCCAGAGCTCCGCCTCCTGTCAGATCAGCGGCAGGAGTGGTGGGAGGGATCTAGGCTGCTGCTCCTTGTGAGAATCTCATGGGAGGGATCTAGGCTGTGGCTCCTTGTGAGAATCTCATGCCTGATGTTCTGAGCTGGAGATACAATGTAGTTGAATCATCCTGAATCCACTCCCACCCCGTTCCTCTTGCTCTGTGGAAAAATCGTCTTATTTGAAACCAGTCCCTTGTGCCAAAAAGGTTGGGGACTGCTGCTGTAGTATTTGAGTAGATAAAATATACCACATCCTTACAGTGGAATATTATTTAGCAAAAAAAAAAAAGTTGTCAAACCCTGAACAGACATGAAGGAACCTGAAAATGCGTATTGCTGAGTAAAATGAGCCAGTCTGAAAATGCTACATAATGTATGACTCTAACTGCAGCAGATGCTTGGACAGTGCAGTTAAGGGGACCACACCCTAGCACAGGAGAAAAACCATGTGGAACTTGTGACTTTCCAAAGCCACAACTACTAATAGCTTAGGTTTACTAGGAGCCTTACCAATAACATAGGCAATTAGTATATATTTTCTATGTTTTCTGTTCTGTATTCTTAAAGTGAGCTTGAGAAAAGAAAATATTATTTCAAAAAATCACAGGGAAGAGAAGATGTATTTACTATTGACGAAGTGGAAGCAGGCTGTGATAAAGGTCTTCATCCCGGCTGTCTTCACACTGAGTGGGCTGAGGAGGAGGGGCTGGCCTTGCTGTTTCAGGAGTGGCAGAAGCCAAAGGGGATCTGAGCATAAGTGGACCTGTGCAGTTCAAGCCCATGTCAGCCGAGGGTCAACCCTATCTGACACTCAGGAACAGGCAAAACCCTAGAGACAGTGAAAGTATAGATCACTGGTTTCCAGGGATTTAGGGTGTAGAGGACAAAAGGGATAAATGAAAGAGTACAGCGTATTTTTAGGGTAGTAAAATTATTCTGTGTGATACTATAATGGTAGATACAGGAGATTATACATTTGTCAAAGCTCTTAGAGTTTCACAGCACAAAAAAGTGAACTTTAACTGTGGGCTTTCATGACAGAGCATCAGTACTCATTGGTGAGTTGTAACAAGTGTCCTTCACTAGTGCAAGATGTTAAATGTTAATGGTGGGGGAGGAGGAGAGTTAGAGGTATTCCTTACTCACTGCACTTAACATCTGCTGCATTTTTTTCACAAATTGAAGGTTTGTATCAATACGGCATTGAGTGGGTCTGCTGGCTCCATTTCTCTAACAGCACATGCTCACTCCGTCTCTGTGTCACATTTTTGTCATTCTCACAATATTTCAAACTTTTCATTATTACTGTGTCTGTTTTAGTGATCAGTGAGTGATCTTTGATGCTACTTTGTGCCCATTTAAGACAGCAAACTTAAACATAAATGTTGTTTTTGTTGTGACTATTCCATTTTCTCCCCCCTTGTCTCCCCCTTTCCTTGGGCTCCCTATTCCTTGAGACACAACAATACTGAAATTAGGCTAATTAATTAATATCCCTACAACAGCCTTTTAAGTGTTCAAGTAAAAGTAAGAGTCACACATTTCTCCCTGTATACCACAAACTAGAAATGATTTAAGTTTAGTGAGGAAGGAGTATCAAAAGCTGAGATAGGTGGAAAGCTAGGCCTTTTGTGCCAGTTAGCCAGGTTGTGAATGCAAAGGAAAAGTTCTTGAAAGAAGTTAAAAGTGCTGCTCCATTGAATACACAGATGATAAGAAAGCAAAACATAAGGCGAATTATTTTTTGTTTTGAGACAGAGTCTCAGTCTGTGCCCTGAGTAGAGTACCATGGCATCACGGTTCGCAGCAACTTCAAACTCTTGGGGTCAAGTGATCCTCTTGTCTCAGCCTCCCAAGTAGCTGAGACTGCGGTGCCCACCATGACACCTGGGTGGCTTTTCTGTTTTTAGTAGAGTCTCACTCTGGCTCAGGCTGGTCTTGAACTCCTGAGCTCAAGCAATTCACCTGCCTCAGCCTCCCAGAATACTGGGATTACAGGCATGAACCACTGTGCCTGGTCATGGCAAATTATTTTGGATTAGGAAAAAAGAAAGAACAGAGTAAACCAGTCTTATCACTGATGAAAAGTTTTAGTGATCTGGATAAAAGACAAACCACAACATTTCCTTCTCCAAAATCTAATCCAGAGCAAGACCCTAACTCTTTTCAATTCTGTGGAGGCAGAGAAAGGTGAGGAAATTGCAGAAGGAAAGTTTGGAGCTAGCAAAGGTTGGTTCGCGAGGGTTGAGGAAAGAAGCCATCGCCATGACAGAAATTCAAGGTGAACTGCTAATGGGGAAGCTGCAGCGAGTTCTCCAGAAGATCCAGCTGAGGTCACTGGTGAAGATGGCTGTGCTAAACAACAGGTTTTCAATGTAGACAAAACAGCTTTTTGAAAGAAGGTGCCATCTAGGACTTCCATAGCTAGATAGAAGTCAGTGGCTGACTTCAAAGCTTCAAAGAACAGGCTGACTCATTAGGGGCCAATGTATCTGATGACTTTAAACCCAGTGCTTGTTGACCATTCTGAAAAATCCCAGGGCCCCTAAGAATTATCCTTAATCAACTCTGCCTGTGGTCCATAAAGAACAGCAAAGCCTAGGTGACAGCACATCTGTTTATAGCATGATTCACTGACTATTTTGAATCCACTGTTGGCTCCCACTGCTCAGAAAAAAATTTTCTTTCAAACACTACGGCTTATTGATAATGTACCTAGTCACCTCAAAGCTCTGATGGAGACGTGCAAGGAGATATAAGTTCTCATGCTGCTAGCACAACATCCGTTCTATAGCCGATGGATCAAGGAGTAATTTCTGTTTTCATGTCTTACTATTTAAGAAATAACATTTTATAAGTCTATGGCTGTCAAAGTGATTGTTCTGATGAAGCTGGGCAGAGTAAATTGGTAACCTTCTGGGAAGGATTCATCATTCTTGATGCCATTAAGAACATTGTGATTCATTGGGGATCAAAATACCAATTTTAACAGGAGTTTGGGAGAAGTTGATTGTAACCTTCATGGATGATTTTTAAGAGATACAAGACTTTTATATAGGAAGTAACTGCAAATGTGATAGAAATAACAAGAGAACTAGAATTAGAAGTGGAGCCTGAAGATGCAAATGAGTTGCTGCAACCTGTGACATGCAAAATTTGAATGGATGAGTTACTGTTTCTTGTGGATGAGCAAAGAAAGTGGTCTCTTGAGATGAATCTGCTTCTGATAGAGATGTCATGAGCACTCTTGAAATGACAGCAAAGTATTTAGAATATTACCTAAATTTAGTTCATAAAGCAGTGGCAGGGTTTGAGAGGATTGACTCCCAATTTGAAAGAAATTCTGCTGTGGGTAAATGTTACCAGGTAGCATTGTGTGCTACAGAAAATCGTTATGAAAGGATGAATCAATCGATGCAGCCAACTTCATTGCTGTCTTATTTTAAGAAATTGACAGCCGGGTGGTACCTATAGCTCAAAGGGGTAGGGCAACTGGCCCCATATGCCAGAGGTGGCAGGTTCAAATCCAGCCCTGGCCAAAAACAAACAAAAAAACCAACAACAAAGAAATTGACAGCCAGTGCAGCCTTCAGCAGCCACCACCCTGGTCTGTCAGTAGCCATGAATATGTAAAACCCTCCATCAGCAAAAAGGTGAAACAGCTTACTAAAGGCTCAGAGAATTGTTAGCAATTTTTAGAAATATTTTTAATCAGGGCTTTTTTGGACATAAGGGCAGGGTATTGAACACTTAATAGACTGATTACATCATAGTGTGAACAAAACTTTTATATGTCTTGGGAAACCAAAAAGTTTGTGCGCTTGGTTTATTGTGACAACTCATTGCAGTGAATCTGGAACCAAACCTGAGTTACCTGCAAGCTGGCCTGTATCTGGGAACTCTTTCTTTGTGCTCAGTCTTTCCGAAAACCCAAAACTGTTCTAAAAAAATAGTCTGTTAATTTTTTTAAAAAGCAGTTGATCGTTGTCAACATACAGCTTCACTAGTGGGAACAAAGTTTGGATGTGCCAGATGAGCTTACTGGCTGAGGGCGTCTAGCATCAGTCAGTGTCTCATTGAAGAGACGGGTCATTGGTGAACTTGGTACTTGGTGAAGTGGAGATTAGTAGGAGAGTTTTTGCTGTGGTGACCGTGGAAGCGGTAGTGTGGGGGCAATTGCTCTGGAGAGTGGTATGTTGTAAGCAGAAATGGAAAAGGACAAAAGGAGCCATGAGAAAATAGCCTAAGGAGCAGCAGGAGAGCTGTAGGGAAATCAGGAGAGTAGTGTTCTAGAAACCAAGGGATGTTTCAAAGAAGAGATGTGCAGACAGTACCAAGAGCTTCTTAGAGACCAAAATGAGACACAGTCTTGTCTCTGTCTCTGCTGAGGACACAGGTAAGTAGGGTGCTGGCAAATCACAGTGTAATGGAGAAGACAGAAACTACCTAATATTAAAATGCAGCATGTAGCTGGTGATCCTAACCTGTTCACAGTCTTGATAACCATTCCTGAAGAAGTAACGTCTAAGCTGGAATTTGAAGAAAAACTATCAGTTCCTGAGGTGAGTAGATAGTTGAGCATAGAACTCAAGACAACAAAGGGACCTACCTTAGGAGGAGTTTGCAAATTGTGTCCAGGGCAGTCAGAAATCGGAGCAGGCCATCTGCCTTCCCATACTACAGAGATGCTGAGCGTGGAGATTTATCTTTTTTTAAATGTCTAGGGCAGGCATCCTCAAACTTTTTAAACGGGGCCAATTCACTGTCCCTTAGACCGTTGGAAGACTGGACTATAGTTTAAAAAAAAAACAACTATGAACAAATTCCTATGCACGCTGCATATATCTTATTTTGAAGTAAAAAACAAAACGGGAACAAATACAATTCACACCGCTTCATGTGGCTTGCGGGCCGCAGTTTGAGGATGCCTGGTCTAGGGATTGAATTTTCTGTCAGATTTTATCAGCCTTAACACTTTATTTTACATTCTTTCCCCAGGAATAGTGGTAGAAGATTGTTTGATTTTGCTCCAAAACTTGTTAAAAAACAACAATTCCAACCAGAATTTTTTTAAAGAAGGCTCATATATTCAGCGTATGAAACCTTGGTTTGAAGTTGGAGATGACAATTCTGGCTGGTCTGCACAGAAAGTGACCAATCTACATCTAATGCTACAGGTATATTGTCCTTAGATGTGAATGTGAGAAGAATTTTGATATTGGTCTTTTTGAAGAAAAGAATATTGCTTGTATTTGATAAATCCAGGACATTCAGTTGGTTTCAGGTGGGCTTTTAAAAAACTCTTTAAATGTGGAAATTTGAAGTTATACTCAGATCCCACCCACCTACTCAGCCTTCACAGTTATTAACATCTTGCAATTTTGCTTTTATCTCTCATTCTTCTCTCTTACTCTGCTGTATTATTTTAAAGCAAAAGCAGATATGTAGTTTCCTTATGGATTTTGCTTTAGGGAATAGTAGTTCAATAATAATATAATTCAACAATAATATATTGTTCAACAATAATATATTGTTTCAAATTTTTAAAATTTGCCTTTTTCAACTAGGTATCTAGTATAATTTTAATATTCAAAATAATAAGCATTCGTTCAGTAGACATTTACTGACAGCTAGGCCTTGGATACTAGGAAATGAATAATACGGTCCTTACTCCCCCAAATTAATAGTCCTGAGTTTTAAATACAGTACAAATTAAATTGTCAAACCACCTGTGATCTCTTCCTCCTCCTCCTCCTCCTCCTCCTCCTCCTCCTCCTCTTCCTCTTCCTCCCCCTCCTCCTCCTCCTGCTCCTCCTCTTCTCTTCTTCCTCCTCCTCTTCCTCCTCCTCTTCTTCCTCTTCCTCCTCCTCCTCTTCTTCCTCCTCCTCCACTTCCTCCTTCTCCTCTTCCTCCTCCTCCTCTTCCTCCTCCTCCTCCTCCTCCTCCTCCTCTTCTTCCTCCCCCTCCTCCTCCTCCTCTTTGTCCACCCCGTCCGCCACCTCCACCTCCCCCCCCCCCCACTGGCG
>CAUYPK010133923.1:0-33554 GCA_963574355.1 Loris lydekkerianus | reverse complement strand
GGGCACTTGGGCGTCTTCCATGACTTAGCAATTATGAATTGGCCTGCAATAAACATTCTGGTACAGATGTCTTTGTTATATTGTGACTTTTGGTCTTCTGGGTATAAACCTAGAAGAGGAATTATCAGTGTTTTTCTTGTGAGATTTATTTAAGATTTGTGTGTGCACATATACCTGCATGTTTGTCAGAATAAAGATAAGGGAAACAAAGCAGAGGAGAGGGGGAGAGAGGGAGAGAGGAGGGGAGGATGGAGAGAGAGAGACAGGTTTTGCTAAGAAGTTCATTACTTTACAGAGTTTAAAGCTAGAGAAGAGAAACTTGGATTGTGCGTCAGTATCAGCCTGCATGCCTATAATGAATATACTAGTGTTGAAAAATACAGGATGCTCCCATGTTTGCCATACATAGGAAAATTAACAAAATCATATTGATATTATATTTTATAATTTTAATATTTATATGTCAACATATAGAGAAATACTTTGTAAACCTTTACAGTAACTATTTTGTAAATAAAGATACAATTAGCTATAATTTCTCATTTCCCCTACATACTCGTATGTAGACATGTACATAGGGTACACGTGGGGATACCCTATATTGTCGGCCAAACAGATGTTAGCAGGCTAACCTGCTTAATCAGTAACCCACTGTAGGATTGTAGAGAATCTAAAAAGGGAAGATAAGAAGAGATTTTAACTTCTGAACTACTTGTCTTGGTTCCAAGAGGAAAAGACTTGCTTCCCCCCCGAACATTCAAATCGGCACAGTTTCCCCGTGCCTGGTCTCTTCGTAAATCAAATCCTGGAAAAATCTAACATCTCCACTTTGGAGTCCTTTATGAGGCTAAATCTATGGAAAGATACATAGCGTCTGGTCACCAAAAAGTGCCAGCTCTCACACAGCTCGTAGATTTGGGGACGGCTCCCTCTCCATTCATTAATAGAAACACGAATTTACTTTGAACTTTACTAGTTCAAAGTCAAACAAAAATCCTTTTGGGTAAAAGCAAAGCTCCTTTGAATTTTTCCCTCCTTAGACATTTTCTCCTATTAATTAGGGCAAACAATAAACTCCATTTTCTTACACGTAGTAGGTATATGAATGTATTTTGTAATCACTCTTTGTCTCTAATTTCTGGTTGACCAAAAAAAAAATTATGATAACACTGATTTTCACTAAATCCATAGCATACATTTAATAATACTGTTTATATTAAGAACTATCGTCAGCCCCATCTGACATGGCCTCTCTCACTCTCTCATAATATCTTCCTGTGCTGCCCCTGCCCTTCTCGTGATGCTGCAAGATGAGGAAATGTCTGCATGATGGGCTGCGGTGAGGAGAACAGCGCAGACATTGCGACGCAGTGTTAGGCTACTACTGACCTCCTGAGGCTGCATCAGGAGAGAACCATCTGCTCCAGGTGGTCCCGGACCATCCAGTCCTGACGCTGTCAGTGGCTGGATAGCAGAAGCAGATGATATTGATAGCTAGCAGGTGAGTATCCCACACAGAAGGGTGGTGTATACAAGACAAAAGGGTGATTCACATCCCAGGCAGGGTGGAGCAAGATGTCATCACACTACTCAGAATGTCATGAAATTTAAAACTTATGAATCATTTCTGTAATGTCCCATTTAGTGTTTTTGGACCTTGACCTCAGTGGACCAAGGACAGTGGAAACCTTGGAATGCACAATCTCAGGTAAGAAGGGACTCTGTTATCCTGCTGCTTTGATCACAAATCATCCTTATCTCTTTCTCTACCAACTACAGAGACAAATAAAATAGCCTGAAGCCAGAAACAGGCTGGCCACCTGCCAACTCAGGAGAGCCCGGGGAGGAGAAATGCCAACGTCACAGAGCTGGGCCCAAAGGGTGAGTGACGTGTGATGGCAGGTCTCTGGCCAGACCTGCTGCCGGACTTGGGACCCTCTTCTTGCTCCTGGGGCATAGAGGAGCCCACCTGTTTCATTCTGTAGGCTTTCTCTGCCAGCACAGACAGGTAGCGTTCAATGACTTTTTCAAAGCCATCTTAGAGCTAAATGCTTTCTGCACATAATCTTTAGTATTTCCAAGTACCCACTTTTCCTCCTGACTCTCAGTGTACGAGAAGGGTCCACAGGGCCGGCCTCTCCTGCAGACACTAATTCAGGAGAGACGTGTGCTTGGCAGACACAGCACAGAAGAGATTACCCACCTGCTAGGCACTGAACCAGCAGGACGACCACAGGAAGCAGCGGTTAGAAGCTTTAGAGTGAGTGAGCCTGGCCCCACCAATAAAAACATGCATAAGTAAATAAATAAACCCCGGCCATCAAGGACAGAGGCAGATAATTACTAATACAAAGTGAGTAAATCAAACCTGCCTCTTTGTTCATTCATTGATTCATTCAACAAATACTTCTGCGGTCCCACTTCTCCACAGTATGAGAAATGCAGTTAAGAAGAAAACACACACGTCTCGTGATAGAACTAGCACGCTGGTGGGTGAGACAGAACACACACGGACGTACATATTTATTATGTTGATAAGTTCTATGAAGAAGCAAAGCCAGGTGGGAGGACGAAGGCCCGTGTAGACAGTGGCTATCTTCCAGTGACTTACCTTATTACCTGCATTCCTGACAAATAGCGAAGCTAGCAATGCAAACATATGGGCAGGCAGGAGGGGAATGTGCACATAGACAGATATCTTTCTAAATTTAATTCACCCTTCTCCTTGTATGTGAGCACCATCATAAAGACAAACTCTCCTTGTTCCTACTGAAGACAAACTGCCACCCAACAGTCAAGGATGCTATTTAAATATTTTACAGATTCTTATGGGAGAACATGGTTTATGGGTTCACAGGAACCATCATGACTTTGTGCAAATAGGTTTTCTCAGTTGGAAAAACTAAACCTTGATACAGACAGCATGACTCAACTCAGCCACACAGAAATGGATGCGTAAATTAGAAGGGACCCACATTAGCCCATTATCTTATTTCTAGAAAGACAGGCCCAACTGTTTGCCTCATTGATACTGAACCAATAAATAACAAACTCTGAAGTGCCCACGTGTCCGTGATTCGAATGGGGCAGCATCATTCTTTATGTTATTAAGTATTCTGGTGTGGCCTCCTCAAATAAGCCAACAGACATTCAAATGAAGAGCCCTGCTCCTCATTAGACATATGAGCTCTGAGCCACATCCAGTCCTTACCATGACATCTGGTGGAATATAGACTTTTAGCTGCCATTATTATTATTACCATTATTTCTATTAGAAATAATGAATATCTCTTTATGTGCAAATATAAAATAGAAAAGGTACTGGAAAAAATACAGAGTTATAATCTTATGGGACCACTATTATATTTGCAGTAGAAACTTGAATGCCTCTTCATTTGAATAAATTTCCACCCTCTTTATATCTCATCCATACAACAATAGCCAACAAAGATTGGCAGATTTTTCTAAACAAAAAATTTTAAAAATTAATAAACACAACCCTTACATTCCAGAGGGAGATATTATATACAGACTCAGAGTTCAAATCAGCCTTAGAGGTTCCAAATTCAGCCAGATCTGTCCCCAGCACAACCAGCAGGACAAATATTTGCAGACAAGCATCTTTGGGGGCCCTCCCCACCACCCAGTGTTTGAGGACACCCGACTCACTCCCGTGTTCCCAGGGTATCGCAGTTCATGAGGGTGGGGGACCCAGAAGTGTCTGCTTTTCTGAGTTTGGAAAAAGACCTAATTTTATTGTCTGCCAAGAGCTCAACCCTCTAATTTCATGATAACACATAATAGTACTGTATTGCTATTTGCTCCAGCCTTCCTGGTTACCCATGTTTTAGAGGAATTGCTTAAATATACTTCTTTAATTAAGGGAAACATTGTAAACCAACACTAGAACTATGGTGAATGAACTGAAATTTTCAGTTGGGAGGTTGTTAATTTTTCATTAACATTCTTTCATTGAAAAATAATACAGGAGTACTATAAATATTCAAATGGTTAAGAATGAAGACACAGGAAAAGTTTCTTTCTGTAGACTTCTAGCCCTAAACTTCTCCCCAATTTCCTGTGTATTTTCGGGGAGATCAAGATATTTAGATATGTTAATTTTAAGAGTATATAGCAATGGCAACACACTGTAGACACTGCTGAACTATATATGTGTGTGCATGTATATGGACACATATGTATACATACATGTGCACACATGCATGCCACACAACATTTTGATCATCAATAAATTGCAAATACAACAGTGGTCCTATAAGATTAAAATACTGTATTTTCCAAGTACCTCTTGTATGCTTACATTTACAAATAATAGTTGTGTTATAGTTGTCTACAGTGTTCAGGGGACTAAAATGCTTGTATAGGTTTATAGCCTACAATCAATAATAGATTGCTACATAGCCTAGGTGTGTAGTAGGCTATACCATCTAGGGTTGTGTAAATTCACTCTATGATGTTTGCAAGACAAAGGTGCATAACAATAACATTTCCTACATATGAACACACACACAGATACACACAGATGTTCCATGACTTACATTGTGCCCACATTCCAATAAACCCACTACTATATGTTAAAAATACCCTAAGTCAAAAATGCATTTGAAACCCATGACCGACTGCACATTGTAGCTTAGCCTCGCCTACCTGACACCTGCTTGGAACACTTACTTTAGGCTACAGTTGGGTCAAATCACCCAATACTAAGCCCATTTTATAATTAAGTGTTGAATATCTCATGTCATCTTTTGAATACTGTACTGAAGGTGAAAAACAGAATGGTTGTATGAATACTCAAAAGTATGATTTCTACAGAATGCACATCACTTTTACACTGTTGTAAAATCAAAAAATTAAAAAAAGAAATTTTATCTTTTCTTGAGACAGGGTCTCTCTCTGTCACCTAGGCTGGAGTGCAGTGGTGTTATAACTCACAGCAGCCTCCAACTTCTGGGCTCAAGTGATCCTCCTGCCTCAGCCTCTTGAGTAGCTGGGAAGATAGGTGAGTGCTACTGTCCCCGGCTAATTTTTAGATTGTTTTTGCAGAAGGGAGGTCTCATTATGTTGCCCACCTTGATCTATGGGACACACGGACACAGAAGCAGACCCTGCTGCTGGAATTTTAGACCTCGCCTCACCTCACCCTGAGTATTTAGCTGAAGGGATATGTCACATTTGGTGGGAGCTTAAGGAGGTAAAGCTTCATTATGGCATCTTCCCTTTCTACCTGAGTGATTGTAAAATGTTCTAGAAGATTCCTGCTCTGTTACTCTGAGTTCTTGGTAAAGACACACTAAGGCAGGAACTCAGTAAATCTGCACCTGTGGGAGAGAAATACAACTTGATGGCTTCAGAACCCAGAGATCTGGGGTTGTTATTGCAGCATAACTTGGACTCAGCTGGTGCTTAGAGAGAAGCTTCCCTGGCTTCTTTTCCTAGCAGGTTACAAACATACAAACCCAAAGCTAGTATAAGAATGTGTGGATGTTGCCCCAGCCCTGACTCTATTAGTGACAAACTGACCTGGTAGTCATCAGAAAGATGTATTCTTTGAGCAGAACACAGAGAAGCTTCCAGATTCTTACAGCACTGGAGGAAAAAGCAAAGGGCACATCTACTTTTGATAAAGCTAATTATTACTCCACACTGATATTTTTTCCTATATTTTTATATTTAAAAGCCCTGATAGAGAAACTTGTTGATTTTGTGGCTTTGGGTGCTGAAGAGGAACATCCACTCCTCAACTTTCCCAACTTGGAAATGGGATTTACTTAACGAGGGCGGCTCACCACCTTCCTCCTCCCCTACACCCCTCTGAAATTGCTCTTAAGAACCTTAAGTCTTTCTGCATCTCCCTGGCCTCTTAACTGAACTCCAGACGTACTGCTCCCAACCCACTTCCGAGCCAGCTCCTCTGCTGATGCTGTGTCATGGCACTTAACAGCCCACATGCTGAAATGCTGTTATTTGTCAGAAGCCAGCTGTTCCACTCTCCATAACACTTAAGTAACAATTTCACAGCCATTACCAGTCTGCAGTAATGACACTAGTTGAAATCTAAGTGCTAAACTACAAAGAAAATCAAGGGAGGTGAAGACAGACACTTGGGTAAATAAAAAGGGGCAGCTTGTACATTCCAACTGATTGGTTTAACTCTTCACTCAGCTTTCTTTCCACCACCTCAGTCCACTTGATGATCAGCAGATATGACAGATTATCTTTCCAAAGATGACCACAGTGGTATCTATCTCTTATCTCTGATGCCTATCTTCCCATCAAGAAGGAGGAAGGCCTGCACCCAAGGTAGGAGTGATGCTCTGAGAACTGTGAGTTAGGTATGCATGGTGGATCTGCCTGCAACCTCCTCTTGTGATATCGTCTTTGGAAGTTAGACACCATCTTAAGAAAGCCAAGGCTACCATGTTGTGAGGAAGTACAAACACAAAGTGATGGCGTAAGCCAGTGTTCCGTCTCCGAACCCCAGCTGAGGTCCCAAATGAGAGCTAGCAGCGACCATTAGACACATCTGGAGGGAGCCTTCGGAGGACTCCAGGCTTTAGTGGTCTGTTCACTTTCTTCAAGCCTTCTTGGCTGAGGCCATGACCATCATGGAGTGGAAACATCTGTCCTCACTATTCCCCTTTCCAACTCCTGACCCACAGAATCTGTGAATATAGGGAAGTGGTTATTGCTTAGAGCCTTAAGTCTTGGTGATTTGTTTGTAGTTAAGTAGAAAATCGTTGCCCACCTGCCACTGGTCTCCATCAGAGGCTAGACTCAGCACGGCAAGGGGTGTGTCTCCCCCTTAGAGGTCATTTGGTGGCACCTCATAGGCTGAATTTGTCCTACAAATATTTTGACTAAGGCAGTTTTATTCCATTTTAATCATTTGAGCCAATATTTAATAATTAAGATATTTCCTTTAAAAACAATCCAGATTTTTGGCTTGTCTTGAAACACAACACAATAATACTTGACTTGTACTTTATTAGTATCAGCCAACCGGGGCAGGCACCTTAACCAGCACAGAAGTTTTTCCATTTTTCCCAGTTCCTGCTTTTCCCTGGTGCATCTCCAAATACAAATATCTTTCATATACACATCCTGCACTAACTCAGCCCACTTCATTACCCACCTGTCCCTGAGGGCAATGGAGTTTGGGATCTCTGCTTTTGCCCTTGAAATTAGTCAAAGGCATCAGCAACCACAGATTCTAATGATTTATTCTAATAATTATTATTGTCTAATATTAAAAATCAAAGAGAACTCAACATTCTGGGATGTTTTGGTTGGGGTGAAGGATATGTCACTGGGGACATGGGCAGAAACACAGGTCTACCTCCTCTTATGGCCGGAAAGTCCTTACATGCAGATTAAGGAAGCTTCCTTCCCACAAGACTGGGAAAGCACGTGCCTGCTGGGGACTGAGAACAAAGGAATAAACTGTGTTCAGGAAGAAACTTCACAAAGGAACAAGGGAGGTGTATCCATATGCTGTCTGGATACCTCGAAGTGGAACTGTTTAAATATACTGTATGAGTTGGCAATTAAAGATTGAATTGGCAACAAGAAAGCAATACGGTAAGTGTTTTGTCCCATATTAAAATCTATCTACTATCTATTCAGATTTATTATCTGCCTAGCATCTACCCACCCATCTGTATGTTAGTCTAGCACATCAGCCCCGTTGTGGGAAGCAGCCAAAAGCCTGAGGGTACACCGGGGACAGACCTGAATGCAACTTTCCATGATTTGTCAGCGACATGGACTCCAGCTAGACCAGACTCTCTGTCACCAACCTCATCCTTCTGAGAAATGGAAGGCCTGGCATCCTTTGGTTCTTCTGCCCCACTCCTGATGAAGTGCCAGTCACTTGAATGATTCTCTCCTACATCCGTCCAAACTGTATATTTTCCTCACCTATTTTAGTGCCCCTCTCACCTTCTAAGACACCAAATATCCTGCCAATTCTTAGGCTACCAGTAAAGATAATGATGATAATAGCAACTGCAGTGCATGGCTAAATCCTCAGCTAGCCTCCTTTTCCAACCTGGAAAGAGAAGCTGATTACAAAGAACTTCATCTCATCTTCTGTTCATTAGTACTCTGCAGCCCAGGGGTATCCAGCAGGGGCTTGCGGCACATCACCTACAATGAACACACAGGAATATATTTAGCCTATGATAGAACATCTCTTAATTTGAGAGTACCCTAAGGAAAAGGCAGGTCTGTTTCAGGCAGGACCTTTCCAAGAACAAGCTTGCAAGCAGATGAAGGTTGGGTCTGCAGCCCCAGAATTACTCTGGAATGACCTCTGGTGGCTTGAGCACAGCTGGATTACTTAATAAGCAGAATAAATGTCAGGCCTTATTATCTATAGATACTTCAAAGATTTTGAAATATAAAAAGACATTAGATAGTTATCAGAAGTCGTAAGCCTTTTCAAACTTATCTTGTGGTTCATATTGTGTTGTTTAGATTTCCAACTAGTCATCAGGAAAAAGTGAATATGATACGGCCGTCAGTGCCCAAGCCTTGTAAAGCCATTGATGTGATTCTGCTAATTCACAACATATCACCCTAGAACCTGGGTGAAATAAACAAAAAGCCTCATTTACTTGATTATTGTGTTAAAACATTTATATTCTACACTTGACAGATTTGACTTGTACCCTTGCAATATGCTCCATAGGTGTGGTCCCAAAGTTGATTGGTTTGATGTAACCATGTCAGATTGTATAAAAAAAAAAATCAACACATTGTACACCACATATGCATAAATGTATTCATGATCTAGGTGTATATGACTTAATAAAAAAAGCAAAAATTAAAAACGTGTTTATGATATACATGTAAGTGAACATTCTGACATCATGATTTTAATTATTAATAATTATTGATGCTTCTTTGCAGATGATACAGATAAAAACAGAGATGAATGAGAAAGCTGGACATATATATCAAATTTTGATAGGTGAATCTTGGGTGACTACAAAGGACTTACATATTCTATTTTCTCCATTAAAAGACCAGTTTTCTGTCATTAATATGCATGTGTTCTATATGAAGGCAAAGTATACAAGATGCCACATGATGTTTCACACTTTCTTTTTGCCTTCACCACATGCATCTCCAGGTAGCCTTAATACCGTCCTGAGGAATGTGCAGGACAGAGGGAGGAGGCTCCTTCAGTTCCACCCTGTGGCCGTCCATCCCAGACACTGGTTGTCCTGTACCAATACTGGAGGAAGAGGTACTATTTCTGCCTCGGACACCAGCCCTTACCCACACCTAACACCTGCCAACACCTAGCCTGTGGATTTGCACTGGGCAGAGACAGATTCTGACCTATCACTCCAACCTCAGCCCAAACTCTCAAATGTCCCTCATTACAACAGGTTCCTTCCAGTCTTCCTCTGGCAACGGAGTGGAGATTTATCTTCTAAGGTATTTTAATGTGAAGTAAAGGGCTGCCTAAATGGTGTTTGAAAATGGCCAAAAAAAGGTCTGAAATGCTATTATAATAGGTACCTTTCCTTGTAAAGCACTGAATAGAAATAACTTTGCAGTTTTACCTGGATCTTTTTTATACCTGGTGGTCCAATAACCTAATGACCTTGTCTGCATATACCCCAGAAACGCAGTGTCCAAGGTGATAGCTCCTGGTCACATGAGTCTATTTAAATTTCAAATTAGTTAAAATAAGAAGAAATAAAAATTCAGCCCTTCAGTTGCACAGCAGCCTTTCTGGAAATCACACCCATATGTGGATGAGGCTTCCTTAATGCATGGGGCCGTGACAGAAGACTGCCATCATCACAAAACCTTCTATCGATGGTAATGCTCTGGAATCATTTTGACAAAACTTCCCATCCCCAGGCCCATTTTAAAGTTGACATTTAAAATTTTCCCTCCTAAGCTGCAAAGGTTGAAAATTTCAGTATATTGTAACTATTGACATTTTAAAATTAAACTGTTATATCCTTCTTTTAAAAGTAATCGCTGGAAACTAAATACCACAGTGATGTGATACCCACCATTATTCATTTTAAAGGAATACACAGAAAATCACGTCTTTACCAGAGTTAATTTTTATATTGCTTTATTTTCCTCTTTTAGCTTTTCATTTCTATTTTATGTCTTCTACAAAATTTTACTCTAACATGTTCTATTTTTATATTTGAATGTCTTCTATTGGTTACTCTATCATACTTCTTTGTAACAAAAATATTTAATATGTATATACAGATTCAATACCGTGTCCATAAGCTCTAAACGTTTGACTTGAAGAAACAGAGTAGAATGGTGGTTGCCAGGGGCTGGGAGTTGGGAGAAATGGGAAGATGTTAGTCAAAGGGTAAAAAGTTTCAGTTAGAAGATGAACAAGATCTGGGGTCTAATGTTCACTGTGGGCGGCAATGGATGTGTTAATTAATTTGATTATAACAATGTATGCATATATCAAATCATGGGATATACCTTGAATACACAGTCTGTATCCATTAAATACTCTAAAATACAAAATAAAAATTCTACAGAGGGATTTATATACACTCAATATATTTATATACACTCAATATACACTCAAGAAAAAAATAAAAATAAAATACAAGTTTTAAGCAATAATTATTCAACATAAAACAAAATATTATCAGAAATGCATTGATATCAGGAATGGTATAGTCTCTATGTGCTGAAGGAACAGACAACCTCAACTCTTACTGACATAAAATAACAAAGATTTATTTTGGCTCAGACTTGATGTTCTATGTGACTAGGCAAGAATCCAGGCTGACAAAGCTCATCTTACGAAGTCACCATGGGTACAGAGCACTTTGGAATTTCCCGACCAAATGAACAGACAGCCTGAAACAGCACATTCTGGCCCAGAAATGCTTCTGCATGGAAGGGATACACATTATTTTGTGAGTTACATAGCTCACTTGATGGGATCAGGGAAGTATAATACTCCTATAGAGGCTCATCTGTGCAGAAAAACTAAAATAAGGCCAGATAAAAACTAAAGCAAAACTAAAGCAAGAACAGAGTCTGAGAAATATGAGGAATCAGAAGCCAACGGGAACAGAGGAGTCAGAAAACAACAGTCCGCCAGCCCATCTCAGTGGGCAGCTTCAAGCATTGGTTCCCATGCTGCTGGGAACTTCTGCCACTCTGTGAAGCCACAGAAGGAGAATAGTGATTCTTTTCTACCCTCTAGAAGTTTTACCTTCCATTGGCAGAGCCCACCCCAGGATCATATGAGAAGAGGGCTCCACTGAAATGCAAAAGAGAATGTTTTGTTTTGTTTTTAGAGACAGAGCCTCACGCTGTCACCCTGGGTAGAGTACCATGGCATCACAGCTCACAGCAACCTCCAGCTCCTGTGCTCAAGCGAGTCTCCTGCCTCCACCTCCCAAGTAGCTGGGACAACAGGCACCTGCCACAACACCCGGCTATTTTTTGGTTGGAGTTGTCATTGTTGCTTGGTAGGCCTGGGCTGGATTCGAATCCGCCAGCTCAGGTGTATGTGGCTGGTGCGTTAGCTGCTTGAGCCACAGGCGCCGAGCCAAAACGCAGAAGAGAATGTAAAGTGGGCTTCTGTCATGATGACTTGTTATCAGATACGCTAGAGCAGGGACATTCTTCCCGGATAAGGAGGTGTGCAAAGGATCAGCCAAGCTATGCCACATACTGCAAGAATGAGAAGGGCTAGCATCAACTCAATTCCCACATTTCAACTTAGGAGATATAATCCCGAGGAATGATGAATTGAGTACACTTGGTTACAGCAATGAGACTCTAGTCTTTCAACTCCTTACAGGACATAAATTACAATGTGATCCATCATCAAAAGTGATGTTTAAAGATCTGACAATGAGATCAAGGTCTCCTCCTTCGACTTTGTTGAAAGTAAAGAAGTAAAAATTATGCAGCTTGCAAAAGGACTTGTTGCCCAGTCATCAGAGTAACCTGCTTTCTCAAAGACACGGATATCAATAAATTACCTAGGCAAGCGTCCTCAAACTACGGCCCGCGGACCACATGAGGCTGTATGATTATATTTGTTCCTGTTTTGCTTTTTTTTACTTCAAAATATGTGCAGTGTGCATAGGAATCTGTTCATAGTTTGTTTGTTTGTTTGTTTGTTTGTTTTTAAACTATAGTCTGGACCTCCAATGGCCCGAGGGACAGTGAATTGGCCCCCTGTTTAAAAAGTTTGAGGATCCGTGATAGAGCATTGTTAGCACATAAGGTTTTACAACCCAAGGCAACCCATCCTAATAAGGTGCTAGCTGGGTGAACAAAATGCCTTTATTTCATAAAGTAGACACAGTGCAAAGGTGAAGCTGAGGATCGGCCTATTTTCTTAGGCAGATGATTCTAGGAAAGAGAATACAGGGAAGCAGAAAATTCAGAAAACAGATTCTCTTTAGGCACATCCATATAACCCTGGAGTGGGTTTGCATAACAACAGGCATACAGACGCTGCAATTTAAAGACCTCTGCAATTTAAAACTTCCCTCAGGGATGGAAAAGGAGACTAGAGGTCTGCTAAATTAATTGTCACAGCACAACTCGCCCACACAAACCCAAAGACCCCAGCTATTTTTTTTTTTTTCCAAGCAGGTACAAAGACTGAGTCTTCTGCACATGCAATTTATATGTCTGAGAGGTTCCGTGAGTTATACCTGAGCACCTAGATGGCAAATCTCTATTTTAATTTCATTCCTCTTCATCTAACAGATGATAGGAATTAACCTAGAATTCTTCTTATTCTCTAAATCATAAGGATTTATTAGAAGACCTTCTACCTTGGCCTCCATAGCGAAATACACTCCCAAACGAGTCGGTGTGATGGAATCTTTGATACTGAACCCACCTTAAAAGACTTCAGTGTCTTGATACCATTTTTTGATGTAAAAGGATCAGTCATAACATTGCTTTCAGTCACTTGAGTCTTATCTAACTACAACTCCACAAGGAGTATTTTCATATAGAAAATCTACTGTTAAAATAACACACAGGAGGAACATAGGTGCTGGCTTCAATAAAGAGAGAACCGTTAAGTGAAGAAGAAAATGGTTGGTCAGCTGTGGTAGAGGCCAGACCCACGTGTGAATGTTAAAAGAAGGTATATGTTAGCTCAATAGGAAAAGCGTTACTCAACACTCAAAGCTAACTAAAGCCTAAGTGGGCACGCAGGGAAGTGTGTAGCAATGTGTAGTTTCCAGTGATAGAATCAACTAGCCACTGATGAGTAACCCTGTAAGAGATCCAGGGGTGTCTGGCACTAGCTAATTGCTA
Organism: Loris lydekkerianus; assembly: GCA_963574355.1. Lineage (NCBI taxonomy): Eukaryota > Metazoa > Chordata > Mammalia > Primates > Lorisidae > Loris > Loris lydekkerianus. The sequence continues at coordinate 20,228 of CAUYPK010133923.1, read as the reverse complement.
GAGACAGCAGAAGACAAAACACCCCTGCATCGTTCATTCATGGCACTTATCACCCACAGTGGAAATGAATCAGGCAGACGAGGGGAGGTTGTGATGTGGTAACAAGCAACATCTGCAAAATAAATGACAGACATGTATTTCCCATTTGGGTCCACGCTTCCTCCCTTGGGGAGAGCTGAGTGTGGCTCTACCATCTGGAATGCTGCCAGGCACTTCCCCTGGAGAAGGGAAGACAGAAACTCTCTTGCTCGTTTCACATGTGTCCTTTTGGAAGTGATGTGTCACTTTCACTTATTTTTGCTTCATCATAGTTCCATGAGCATATCTAACTCTAGGGCTGGGGAAGTAGGAATCGCTTCTCTGCCCAGTAGATACCAGTGAATGGCAGCAATGGACACCAGAGAGAGATAGACAGTGAATAGAAGATTGTAGAATGACAGCTAGTGGCGAATGCAAGAAGGAAAAGTCTGAGGTGCCATGAGGAACTTGAGTAAGGAGATGCAGGAAGTCCCTCTTTGAGGTGATGTCAGTTGAGATGTAAAAGTGCACCTGTTCCCGCAGGTGACCTCTGTGACCTCAGCATTCTCACTCTATCTGCATTCTCCGTATCCCTAATTTAGCTGCTCTTCCTACCAATATGTGAGCACCTGCTCTGCACAGATCTACCACCTGTTCACGGAAGCCTGGGTTTTGGAGCCTCCCTGACAACATGTGTTGCTTCTCAGTTTACAACAGCGCAATGTAGTTTCTCCAGAACTAATCTCATTTATGGAGTGCTAGGCTTGGAAACTCTGCTGTTCCTCATAGCAGAGGGCTCAGAGTTTCTTCATGTCACACTGATAGTTTCCCTGATTGAAAATCTGCAGCAGACAAGAACTGGGAGCCCCCCGAGATGCTGCTGGAGTTAGGATAATTTATGGGGAGCAGTCTAGTACAACATAAGCTATTTAAAGCTGCATAATATACCCACAAACTCTTACCAAGGGATGTGGTTTTCAGCCCTATGAGACAGAAACCAGTTATCCTTAAGCATTACCATGAAAGCAGATTAAAATTAAATCAATTTGTTTATCTCTGGGTTCTCTGTGCAATTAACATTTCAGAAAGAAAAGCTTCCTGTCCAGATAAAAGGACAGCCCTCATCCAAATGGAGATATTAAAAATATAAATCTCAGGAGGTTTTCAGAGATAAATTTAATTATTGAAAGGGCAGAAGACCAACTGGGACTCAGCTTATGGACTGTCCATGCTGTGTTAGAGGCACACTTTTCAGACCCCACCACTTGAACTGAAGGAAGGTGAAAGTTTCTATGTAAATTAATTCAGAGGATAAATGGATTTCTGTCTGGAAATAGAAACATTGCCTTATTTTTATGGCTTTTGTATTTTTTTAAACCTTCTTGAGAAATGTTTTACAGTGAAATATTGGAGTTTTATATAGATACACTGTGTGTTTATTAATTCATAATATTCATGGGGGATTTAGGGTTTCACTCACCAAGGAGTTTTGTAAAACTCCAGGTATCTGGCCCAAAAGAACACACCTCTCAGGGTGGCTCATGTGGTTTTAGATGATTGTTAGGACCAGGTCCAGCACATTCTTGAGCTGGTTCCCAAATCATGTGTTCAGTGAGTGTCGATGAAACCGTCGACTGTTCCAGAGTGGAATGTAGTGGAGCTGGGGCACACGCTGCCCTCAATAAGGAGGCGAGCACGGCTGCAGACCAAAGGACTCTTTCTGAAGATTACTCCTAGGGGAGGGCAGCTGTACTGCTCACTGAAGCTTCAAACACATCACTCATAGGGAGATGAGCCATCCAAGAGAGCAGATTAAAACCAGGGTTGTGAGCAGCCCAAGTCCTTGCATCTACTCTGGAAACACATGGAAGAGATAAAACAACTCTGCTCTGGCAGAAGGAAGATCTAGATTCCAGATCAAGACCCAGCACTTGCCAGCTCTTTCTCCTTGGAGAACAGCGTCTGCTAACTTCCATGTTCTGATTCATGAAATGGTTATAACTCACTCAGCCCAACCGACAGGGTCAGCATGAGGGTCAGCCAAGGCTGTGTGCACCAAACTCACCCCCCACACGCGACCATCTTCCAAATCACCACAAGTCCCCTCAGGCATGTCAACAGTGCTACTGCTTATGTTGTTTCTTAGTCTAAACTCTAGAACATTCTTCAGCCTTGTTTCCTTTGAAACTCAAGAAGGTCCTCTTGGGAAGCCTTCCCTGATTTAACCTTCTTTGATTAAATCAGATACATATCCCCTGCCCTCATCAGTATGCGGCAGGTAATTCTGTTATGACAACCACCATGTGCCATAATTGATGCAATGTGTAATTTCTCACCCTAAACTGTAAGCCCCTTTCCTTGAGTACTTTTCATCAAGATAGCCCCAGCTTCCAGCAGAGCTTGTGCACACTGCATGCTCATGAAATGTGTGAAATCACAGCATTTACATCAATTATTTTGTGTGCAGGGTGCTTTTGTTTATTTCAGAAAGTATAGATCTGGGATGCTAAACGTAGGCAACAGAAAATAACTTCAAGATATATAAGTATAATAGCCTTCTAAAATAGCATTTAAATATATTATATAACATGGGTCTGTCCTTTCTTGTCCATGTCTATAAAAGCTTCAAGATCTTGTTCAAGGGACATAGTGACAAAAATTTCTGCCTTTCCTGAAGGCATACAGCTTGTGTTTGTTCCTTTATGTATTTCTGATACTTGGCACTCTTGGTTTTGAGTATGCATGCGCCTGTGCACAATTGAGGATATATATGGATATCTTTTCCCATCTCTTTTTCTTCTATCTCCCTCTTAATCCTTCTGGAGATAGGGGTGGGAAGGCACATTACAGAGATGCACAGTCAGCCTGCTTACCCGAGCACTACGGCCAACCTGTGAGGAAGGTTGAAAGATCATTCTGAAAAATACAGCATACCTGCAGCCTCTTCCTACACTGAACATCAACGGTCAAATAGAGGTGTCCTTTCAGACCAGATTCAGGACACTGGGGGAAGGACAGTCTGACTGGACCAAGATCTATGACTATGGGGAAGAGGGAGGGTTAACCCAGAGGCAACGACCCTGCAGCTGAATGCCCATGTGAATCTTGGACCCAGTGGTAATATTCAAAAGACTCATTAATCAGCACATTACGGAACAACTCAGGATGGCCATGAATACTGACATGGCTGCACTGAGGGATGCCAGGTAAACACCGGCCCTGACCTAAGACAGAGTACAGGGTAAAAAGAAATGGTGCCAAAGAGAAATTCAAAGCCCTCAGCTGATAAGAAGTGGCCTCTCTTTCTGAAAAGAGCTACTTTTATACAGTAAAATATTTCAGGAATAACTAACACGTTTCACGGGACTCTTCACTTAAAAGTCCCAGAGAATCGGCCATGCAACAATTTTAGTGATGACCTGCCTGATTTTATAGGTGAGAAACACAACACCAGGAGAGTGCATGACATGCCCAAAGTCAAAGTGCTAATTAGTGGCAGCTCCAGCCTGAGAATGTAAGTATCCTTGACTTGTCAAAGGTATGACAATATAAGCAGGCACTTTTCTGATAGGTCGTGTGGCACAGTTCCTACAAAACGCATAGCAGAATGTTACAGCATGGTCATAAGATCTGACAGAATTAACACATGAAAAGGAACATGATATGACAACCTGGTGCCTCTGGCAAGGGAATTATTGAATCATCTGGGGCAAGGTTGGTACTTTAACATTTTTTTCTCCTCTTGAAGAACTTTGGATGGAAAAGTCTACAATCTCCTTGGACAGCTATCTTAAGCATCTGCTATTTTTGTCACCCAACTTTGTTTTACCCTTCTTTTGTTAAAGCAGCTTTCTTTTATTTTTCCAGAGAACATTTCCTTTGCCCACTCTCAAGCCCTGTGGATGAGATGGTAATGACCCTACTCTTAGTTACAGGAATTTTCTTGATGGCTTAAGTCAGTGTTTCTCAAACAATTACTTGTGAACCACTGGAGAAACCACACAATATTTTTAGGGGTTCTGCAAAGTCAAAACCACAGTTGAACCTCTGTAAATGGACCATCTGAGGAACCTCAACAAACCAGTCCATGTACAGAGCTGGTCAACATAAGGAGCCAGGCCTACCACCGTACTGACCTGTACACGTGGTGCATGTCCGGTCTATGAAAATTAGGTCAGTGTAAGGACCTACTTAGTGTAGGGAAGTGGTCAGCTGTGTAGGTTCTACCATATTTTTGAAACAAAGCCAGTTTGTTTTTCACATTTTCACTATGTTTTCATTAGTACTAATGGTGCAAAAGGAATGATGAGTAAAACTGCAGTCACCCTAGTATGAATCATGGCAGGGAAACAAAACCGTCTTAGCAATAATTGCACACACATTGGGAACGGCAATGTATCCCCAATGCAAAAATGCCTGTTTTGCTTAAGGATGTCCTTGATGATATTCTTTTCATTAAATATTTGTCCTTGAATGCACATCCTTTTAATAGTCTGCAGGACAAAAAGCATACAGCGCTGCTACTGAATGCCAAATTGCTGTGACAGTCTTGAGGAAAAGCATGTGTGCAAGTGAGTTGCCCACTGAACTAGCTATTTTTTCATGGAACACCATGTTCACGTAAAAGAATGACTAACAAATTATAGATATTCTGATTGTGTATTTTTAATTTCTTGTTTTTACAGATAGGATCACACTGTGTCAGCCTGGCTATAGTGTAGTGGTGCAATCATAGTTCAATGAAACCTTGAATTTCTGGTCTTCAGTGATCCTCCTATCTCAACCTCCCAAGTAGCTGGGATTACAGGTGCACACCACCATGTCCAGCTAATTTTAAATTTTTTGTAGTGACAGGGTCTCACTGTGTTGCCCAGGCTGGTCTTAGAGTCCTGGCCTCAAGTGATCCTTCCTTCTCAGCCCCCTAAAGTGCTGGTATTATAGGCAAGAGCCATAGTATCTGGCCCTGATTGGATATTTGACAATTATTTCTTCAAAAATTAACAAAGTGAACCATCCACATACACACACTGGCATTATTTCTTACCAATTATTAAATTACAACTTTGAAGGAAAAGTTGGAATTTTGGAAAACTGGTATCTGCTACTATGATTTTGAAAGATTCTCAATCGAAGATTTTTTATGATATCAATGCTGACATTCAAAAGAAAATGTAAATTTTTAATGCCATATAATGAAATGAGTTAACATTTGGAAGTCCAGCATCACTAGTAAATCAATATATTCCAAATGACCAATTCATGGTATAATGCAACCAAATGAGTAAGGGAACCATTTAAAATATAGTATAGATCAAAACCACCCTGAGATATCACCTAACCCCAGTGAGAATGGCCCACATCACAAAGTCTCAAAGCTGCAGATGCTGGCATGGATGTGGAGAGAAGGGAACACTTCTATACTGCTGGTGGGACTGCAAACTAATACAAACTTTTTGGAAGGAAGTATGGAGATTCCTCGAAGAATTCAAATTAGATCTCCCATTTGATCCTGCAATCCCATTACTAGGCATCTACCCAGAAGAAAAAAAAATCCTTTTATCATAAGGACATTTGCACTAGACTCTATTGCAGCTCAATTTACAATCACCAAAATATGGAAACAGCCTAAATGCCCTAAATCAATTTACAATCACCAAAATATGGAAACAGTCTAAATCCTAAGAATGGATTAACAAACGTGGTATATGTATACCATGGAATACTATTCAGCCACTAAAAAGATAGCGACTTTACATCTTTTGTATTAACCTGGATAGAGGTGGAACACATTCTTCTTAGTAAAGCATCACAAGAATGGAGAAGCAAGAATCCAACGTACTCACTTCTAATATGAAGGCAGTGGATGAATTAACACAAGGTGGGGGTAGGGGAATGAGTAAGTGGGGAGAGGGGAGGAGGGAGGGGGGTGGGGGTGTCACAATGTATAGGACACCTCTCAGGGGTGGGACATTATCTAACAAATGCAATCAGTGTAACCTAATTCTTTGTATGCTCAATGAATCCCAAACAATAACAATAATAATAATAAAGAATAGTGTCTAGCTTATAGTAAAAGTTCAATAAATATTTAATATTTTTACAAGTAAAGGAAAAAAAATTCTTGAATCGTATTTAGCAGTACCACCTTCTTATGTTTGGTTCATTATTTTATTATTTTACTTTGTATTATCTTACTGGTATCTCCAATTTGCTACAGTGTTTTTGAAGAGAACCTGTTTTTTTGTTTGTTTTGTTTTGTTTTATTGTTTGGTTGGTTTAATACCGAAGAAAACAACACAGGTACATGTTCAACCATAGAGTTCTCTAGCAACTGGTTTTGCAGGTCAGAAAGCTAAGGCAGCAGACTAAATAGTGTCATGATACCCACTTTTAAGGCCGCGGCTGTCGATCCCCAGCACCCACAAGAATCACCTGGAAGGTATGAAACCACAGAAGGCTGAGCCCACCCCCTGCATTTCTGAGTCAGTAGGTCCGGACTAGGATGTCTCTGAAATTCTGCTGGCTTTGAGAACCACCATCCTCCAGTTCCTTAGCATTAGATGACAGGGTCAGTTGTTAGCTATGAGAGCTTCTTACACCTAAATTTGGAAAGATTTGAGCAGTAAAAAGAATTGAGCAGGGTAGAAGGAGAACAGCCAACATCTTAACCTAATAACACGATCAATTTCAGATGGATACTCTTTTGCTTGCACAAGAAAATAGAGACCTTCTGACTTAATTGATCCATTTATCTACCATACCACTGCATTGGAAGTGCAAAAGTGCCCACAGAGAAGACAATGATGGGAATTGAACTGAAGGCAAACTCGGCTACCTGGGGAGAGTTTCATTACACAGGTGCCAAAGAATGGATGACGCTTTCAGAACCACCTGCCACCAGGCTTTGCAATCCTGCAATCGCAGCCATCTTTGGGGTTTGGTCTGCGATTTATAATGCACTGACATCCTGGGCACTATATGAAGTGCGAACTGACAGCAGAAGAACAAAACCTTTGCTCTACCATACTGTGAATTTAAGACATTTTGGTATTCAAAATGGTAAACACAAGCTTGCTCCCATTTTTCAAACTGAATTTGCAAAAAATGGAAGCACAATATAAAAGTACCACTCAAGTTCACCCGGCACGCTGATTTCCATGACACCCCTCAAAGCTGGCCCTGCAGGCTTTATGAAGCAAGTCTACCGAAGAGGCTGCCTCAGGGTACCAAGCTCTACCGTGAGGGGACCGGCTTCTGAGAAGTGGGATCTGGGCATAAAAGTCAAGGTCAAATATCACTCACCAGCTGCTACCAAAAAGCAGCAGGAAACTTTCATTTTCATATTTGGGGTTCGTTGGCAGGTGGCTGGAAATTTAGACTGGGTGTTTTCAATTAAAGAGGACCTATCATTCGACTCCAAATCCCTGCAAAAGAGTTGGTGTGCGATTTCGACCAGAGAGCAGCGAGGAGTATTGCCACTTGGAACTCATCAACTGGCTTAAGATTTCTATATTTTATCGTATGGAAATGTTACATTAAGAAGAACTATGAGCAAATATTAAAGTCTGGTTAATGATAAGCAGGCTGAAAACTGTGAGTGAAGTGAACTTACGTTTACAACTTACTTTGAATAAGATATTCATAGCTGTAAGGAAGAGTGAAAAGATGTTATAGAACCAAGGTAATGGGTATAGGGGTGTAACTGTAAAATTTAATCAATATAACTACAAATGTAAAGTTTTTAATAATACAGTATAAGGTAAATATGCATCAAAATCTTTGGGAATATTAAAACTGCAAAACTTAAAAATCTAACAATAAGCAAAGGTTTCATCTGCACCAGAATGTGTATTTCTGTTTTCACTAGGGGTGGAATGATGCTACATTTGCAAAAAAGACAATTTTGTGAGGATCAGAATGAATTTCAAAATATTGTCACATCCACCTAACTGACAAGGGTAAGGGGCACAGGGGTCAGATATCATTAACGCCTTTTTGAATATGGAGAAAACTGCAGCTCAGAGAACAAAGGTGACGCGTCCAAGTTCACATAACCGGTCAGCGTCCGAGGTGGGATGAAAATCCAGGAGTCTAGCTCCGGGCTCTTTCCACACCATCACAGTGGGTCCTGACACAAGCAATTTGGGATGCTGAGGTGTGTCGAGCCTCTCAGTATGCCCAGATAGCAAATGACAGACAATGGTACATAAACTACACAAGGAAGACCTCCAACTAAGAGAGCAGCCAGGTCAAAGGATGGGCGCTGAGAAGAAGCACGATGCCAGGAAAAAGAGGATGCAAAGGCCCAATATTCTACCCAGTCCTGCCGCCTGTTTACAGGCATGGAGCCAGAGAAACGATTCCGCCAAAACTCTTTAGGAAGGAAGCTCATTTTCTTATCACATCTGCTTGGTGCTGGATATTAAGTCTACGGAGTTCCTCTGCCACCCAGAATAGGTAAGGACATTTTCCAGAAGACTGAAATGAGGCTCCTTGCTTTCCCAGACCAGGCTCCTCATGTCAGCTTTGCCCAGAGTGGTTGTCAGTTCGTGCACAATTACAGGTCCCCAGCTGCTGTTTGTTGAAATAATTTGGCACCATGGGCTTGCGTGCAGGTGTTGAAATCTCTTCCTGAATAGCATCGAGATGATCCTTTATTGCAACGGTCGAAACCGAAGTGATTACAAGGGCTGGTTGGTAATGTAAGCAAACTCGGTATCAAATAAAAATAAACACAGGGAGTGGTGGGTGTACATGCCAAATTGAAAATTCATGCATTGCTAAAATCAGAAAATGCTGGAAAGCTCAAGCCCATTGTTGCCAAGTAGAAATGTGGAGCTGGTGTTATCAGGTCTGGTTTTTTAACACAGAACAAAAATCCAGTTTTTATTGAACGACATTTTTCTTGAACAAAATCTGAAATTTTGTTGGTGGCTAATTCAACGGCACATGTATACAGCAACAACTTTAAGTATTTTTCAGGCCAAATTTTACATTTGTGTGTCAATTTCCGTCTAGGAGCTATTGCTGCAACTTCTGCTTTGTCTTCTTGGGGAGGATGTGTCATAGCCGACATCAGTGAACTCCATCAGACACCATGCTGCAAACAAAACTCAAAATTTTTCAGGTCAGGCTGAGGCGAGAGGATCACTTAAGACTAGAAGTTTGAGACCAGCCAGAATGAAGTGAGACCCCAGCTCTACTAAAAATAGAAAAATTAGCCAGGCTTATGGTGGGCACCTATAGTCCCAGCTACTTTGGAGGCTGAGGCAGGAGGATCGCTTGAGCCCAGGAGTACGAGGTTGCAGTGAGCTGTGATTTTACCACTGCATTCTACCCAGGGCACAGAGCGAGACTCTATCTAAAAAAAAAAAAAGAGGAAAGAAAACAGTACTTTTTTCTTAATGTTGCCTGGGGGAAATACTTCACTATAACTTTTTACAATAAATAATAATCTGAATTTATAATTAAATTGAAATTCCAGAATGTGTACCAAGGCATTGGGTGCTACATGGGGGTTCTCCAGAGAAGCAGGAAGAATAGGATTTATATAAACAGTGGACCCCTGAACAACTCAGGGGTTAGGAGCACTGGGCCCCATGTAATTGAAAACACGGGCATAAGTTTTGACTTTCCCAAAGGCTTAATGAATAGCTTGCTGTTGAGCAAAAGCCTTACCAATAACAAACAGTTGATGAATATATACGTTGTCTGTTCTTTGTATTATATGCTGTATTCTTACAACAAAGTAAGCTGGAGAAAAAGAAATGCTATTATTAAAACACAAGGAAGAGAAAATGCATTTGCAGCACTATATTTATCAAGACTGTCTGTCAGTTTATTCTGCTACAAGGTAAACTGTCTGAAACAGTGGCAACGGCAGCTGTCCACCTCTACAGCACGCATCACACAATTCAACCTTTTCTATAATGTTGTAACTTGTCTCTGTCCCTTGGAAGCACTTCACCATCACTAGTGGCACTTGGTATGGGTCCCCTGGTGTTATTCAAGGTTTACAGTATCGCACTAAACACAATAAAAAATACACAAGAACCTCTAAAGATCACTTTTACTGTGACACACAATTTACCCGAGAGATGAACTGCTCTGCTCACAGAAAGAAGATTTGGGTTACACAACATTTCAAGTAGATACAACACCGGAGGCCACCACAATAGTCACAGGAGGTGGCTGTGAACTTATTACAACAGGACAGTATTAAATAGTTAATTTTTATGCAGTTAGGAGTCAAGACTGCACCTTTAAACTTGGTTACAAATGGTGTGCCACACGTACATTCTGTGTTTATGTGCATAAGTTAGAATGCGTTTTAAATTTTTATAATAGACTTCTGTATATTTTATAGTAATAAAGGATGGAATGGACCAATATCTACATATATTTTATGCATTTGTGACACTGTCGGAGCAGGTCAAAGGAAGTAGGCAGGACACGGATTGGAAATACAAGCTTGCAAGAGGTGCGGCCCACCAGAGGTGCAGAAGAGCCTCGAGCAATCTCCACAATTGTGATTCAGTGAGAGGATAACAGGTGTGGGTGTGCCCAGTAATGACATACAAGGGCTACCTGGATTGCCAAGTACTCTTTCCCCAGGACCCCCACAATGAAGCACCATAAAATATTCAAGATTTAACACCTGCTTACTACTGAGTGACCCATCTTACCTCCTACTAGAACACTGAGTCACCTAGGGGCTTGCCCTCAAGCTACAAGACTTTGCCAGGCTTCCCAGAAGACCGTCCTGCTCTCAACATTTCCTTGGATGTGTTAAGAACCGGTGACTGTCCTTGCAAGCATGGTGTCCATTCCCCTACATGACATATTTAACTTTTTCTTTTTGTCCTTATATTTCTAGGCTACAAATTTTATCTACACGTTTTTTCAAATTGTCACAAGTCTAAAATTTTTCCAGTATATTTGTTGAAAAAAAAATCTGCCTCTAAATGGATCTAGCATTCTAACTTTTGCTGTTCAAGGGTCATCTCTGTATGTGTGTGCATGTGTGTGTATATTTGGGGGGCAGGAGGCAAATAGTTAATTAACGTTAATTAAATGTGGCAATTTGATTGGGCTAAGGGATACCCTGATAGCTGGTAAAACATTGTTTCTGGGTGCGCCTGTGAGGGTGTTTTCATGGGAGATCTGCATTTGAAACAGTACATTGGATAAGGAAGATCTGCTCTTTCTAGTGTGTTGGTATCACCTGTCCTTGGAGGGCCCAAATAGAACAAAACAGGCAGAGGAAAGGTGAATGTTCTTCTGTCTGTCTGAGCTGGGGCGTCCATCTTCTCCTGTCCTTGGACATCAGGGCTCCTGGTTCTTGGGCCCTCAGGCTCAGGCTGCACCACCGGCTTCCCAGGATCCACAGCTTGCCTCGCCTATACCATCATGTGAGCCAGTTCCATAATAACTTTCCTTTTATGTTTCTATCTTTATTTATAGTTATACCTATAGATATAATTAGAGTTAGGCCTATATCTATTCTATTGGTTCTGTTTCTCTGGAGAACGCTGAATAATACAACACATATTCAGGAAGAAATGTACTATAAGGTCTTGGCCCACACAATCATGCAGGCTGAGAAATTCCATGTTCTCCTGCTGGAGACCCAGGAAAGCTGACAATGTCATTTGAAGGCCTGAGAAGCAGGGACGGAGGGTGTGCTGCTGTGGGCCCTGCTGGGCTGATGGTGTTGATTCTATTCCCTACTTCAGGTCTGAGGGTCTGAGACCCAAGATTGCTTAGGGCTGGAGACACCGAGGACCCACTTGAGCAGTCAGACAGAGGTCACAGGAGGTGGCTGTGACCTTCCTTCTGTCCTACTCAGGCCTTCAGGGGGCTGGAGGACACCGCAGCACACACATTAGCGGGGGTGGATCTTCCTTACAATGTCCACTCACTCAAATGTTCATCTCTTCCAGAGAAATCTCTTCAGACACACCCAGAACTGATCCTAAACCAGCTGTGACAGTTCAATGATGTGTAACCACGGCCCAGACGTGTTGACACATGAATTAATCATCACGAGGTCTTCATCTTAATTACATTGCTGAAGGCTCACTATTGAGAATGGGGCCTGGTAGGAGGTATTGGATGTTGCTGAAAGAATCAATAAATGAAGGCCTTTCTAGTAATAAACAGCATTTTCTGATGGAAAAATGCTTTTTAACTAGGAGCCTATTCTATTATTTACCCTTTTAAAAGAAAGAGCCACTGAATTTAGGAACACTACCAAAAGAGCAAATTAGAATTTCAACTACATTTACCCTCTTTCATATCTTCTGAAAATTTGCAGAGAATTTTTCCCCCCTGTCAGACACATCAGCCTGGCTTCCTCCAAAGGGAGAGTCTGTCCCACATGGGGTGGGAAACCTGCCACCTTAAGGCCATGTGTGGCATTTAACGTCCATAATTGTGGCCTGTAGAGTGAAACCCAATTGCACAGAACAAATTTTTTTTATTCAAAGGGGTGTGATAGAGAAAAATGAAGCTTCTCTTAAGTCTTTTGGTGCTTAAAAATGTAAAACCTTGAGATCAGAAGGCTGAAGGTTCCCTACCCCTGCCAAGGGCTGCTGATTTGGAAATATGATCTCAGGGTACAGGAGGGAGAGACACAGGCAGGAGCAGAGAAGGAGTGAATATTGGACGTGTGATCAATCTGTACATCCAGAGAGACAGGTGACTGTGTGCCCCGAGGGGCTTTCCCACTGATCTTATGGAATTGGGAGAGACAGACATCTGACCAAGGAGGGAAGGGAAGTGGACGTTTCTCTGTTGACTCCAGCTCCCCAGTCGGTCAAGGCTGCCCCAGGAGGCTTTTCCTCCTCCACATTTCAGGGACGAACACACCTGCATGCCAAGTGGTTTCTTCCAAGTGGGAGAAACCCTGGAGTCGAAAACAGGACACACCGTACATAACGAAGTTGTGGGTCACACGTGCACCTTCTAGCCGAAGCCCCTGAAGGACTGGCCACCACATTCATGCCTGGAATTAGAGTCAGACTTTGCACAATTTAAAAGTGTGCCAAATGGTGGCTGACACAAAAGTGCATTGTGTTATAAACGAATGTTCCCCACAGACACTATTGGGGGGGGGGGTAGCAGCATCTAGATCATCTTCACAGACATCGACTTTTGAGTGTCACCTGACAAACTAGAAAGGCAAATATTAAGAGTCTTTAAAAACTCACCATTTGCTTTGAGCTTGATCCTGCTCATGTGTATTAGACTGATATAGTTTGTCACTGATGTTTAGAAATATCAAATCTTAGGCAGGATCCTGGTGTGAAAATGTACACTTGCAAATTAGCATCAGACAGGCAATGATTAATAACTGATCACACCTGGATCTGGTTGTTCTGGACTTCTCCATTTCAGTTACTTCTTTCTTTTCTTTTCTTCTTCTTTTTTTTTTTTTTTTTTTTTTTTGAGATAGGGTCTCACTGTGTCACCCTTAGTAGAGTGCTGTAGAGTAGAGTCACAGCTCATAGCAACCTCCAACTCCTGGGCTTAAGCCATTCTCTTGCCGCAGCCTCCCAAGTAGCTGGGACTACAGGTGCCCACCACAGTTGCAGTTGTCATTGTTGTTTTAGCAGGCCAGGGCCAGGCTTGAACCTGTCAGCCTCAGTGTGTGTGGCTGGCTCCCTACTCCCTGAGCTACAGGCACCGAGCCCATTTCAGTTACTTCTTGATGCACTCTGAAAATGTTTGTGGTCAATGCTGTCATTTGAATATTTGACCTTCCAAGCCTCATGTTGAATTCTGAGCCCCAGTGTTGAAAGTGGGGCCTCACAGGAGGTGTTTGGGTTATGGGAGTGGATCCCTCATGAGTGGGTTACACCCTCTTCGTGGTAATGAGCAAGTTCTCCCTCTATTAGTTCCCATGAGAGCTGGTTGCTAGAAAGAGCTTGACACCTGCTACCACTCCCTCTCACCCCCTCTCTGGCCATGTGATCTCTGCACAGCTGCCTCCCCTTCCCTCCCACCCTGGGCGGACACAGCCTGTAGCCCTCACCAGAGGGCTGGTGCCATGCTTCTTGGGAATCCTACAAAACTGTGAGCCAAATACAGTTTTCTGTATAAATTGCCGAGTCTCAGGTGTACCTTTATAGTAAGGTGAATGGGCAAAGACAAATAAAAACACAAACTTTGCTGTCGTGCCATCTGCAAGCCAGCCCACTTGCTCGGAACACCATCACAGGCCCTGGGGCACCTGTGCTGACAGTGAGAGCAGCTGGCACAGAAGCCTGGGCGTCTGCTGCACTATGCCAAAGCGCTGCAAGGTTTTCTCTGGTTTTATTTCTTATCTTGATGAGACATGCCTGTTGTGGGACAGCAGCTTCCACTTCACAACTCGCATGGCCAACCCCACGTACTTCTGATAACGCTATCAGAGTTTTGACAGCAGCCAAATTCTTTCTTCCTTTTAGAAGACTGGGAGCATGTGGCTGTGGAGCTTCCCACCAAGGTTGCTGGACCTTTGGTTTGTTTCTGTTTTTATCAGCTGTGCTGCAGTGACACTCATCGGACACTTGGTTTATTTAGGAGTGTGGCTCTGGAGCTAATCCCCAGAGGTGGGTTCATGGATCCTGTGTGATTGGTCACTTTATGGCTCTCAGTGCAGAATGCCAGGCAAACCTCCACGGGTTTTGCTGAGGCACCTACCATATATACTCGAGTATAAGCTGAGGTTTTTTTGGCACAAAATTTGTGCCAAGTTCGGGTTTTTTGGCACAAATTTTGTGCCGAAAAAACTCGGCTTATACTTGAGGATATACGGTACAACCTGCAGGCAGTGTGGTCTGGAGCTCTGGGTGAGGGCCAGGGGCTTGTGTTCACACATCAGCCTGCCTCTTCCTAATGCTGGGCAGTTGGGCAATTAGGATTCACACCAGCTGTGAGACCTGAGACTCGTTTTCATTACGTACACAGTCATACAGAGGAGGGTTTTATAAGATTGCACATATAAAATATTTGGGATCATGTTTGACACAAAAACACTACAAATGTTATCATAATTGTGGCTGCATGCTGTACGATTGCCTTTATGTGAAGGTCTTGGGGTGGAAAGTGGATCGCTGTGGTTGGGGGAAGAGGGAGAGAGAAAGAGGGAAATTTCAGAATGATCACATGGTCTATACATTGATGATTGATGGCAGTGACTACAGAAATCTATGTATTTGTGAACATTTATAGAACTATACTCCGAAAGGAGGGATACTGTTTCTAAATTAAAATCTAAATGTATAAACAATAGTTGACGTTGCTATAACAAGCAGGTACCCTTCCTGGCACTGTGGTGGGTACAAAGGTAAGCATGCGTGTTTTAATGGAGCTTACACCCCAGTGTGGACAGGCTAGTAAACAAATACACAAGATAAATGCCACGGATGAAGCAAAATGGAGCTCATATGGTACGAAAGGTTGGTGCAGGTATGAGGCTGCATAGACCCCAGTAATGAGTGGCTGAAGAGAACCATCCACAAATTAAGAATTGAGAAAAGAATACAGTAACTTCACCAGACTCATTGGATGTTTTTGTTTTATTTATTTCCTGACTGACCAGAGATAAGGGGGTGGGAGAAGGTAGCTTATTTTTAAGTCAACCTCTGATGACTAATCAGAGTATTATACATCTTCTCCTTTATAGGTAAATGTTTCCATAGCTGAAACCCACTGCCTTTTATTCAATACGAGCACTTAACTTTCTTCCAGTACCTTTCGTGAAGAGACATTCAAGAGTTAGGAATCTTAAATCGCACTCGGCAGTAACAGAACAAGAAGGCTCCTATGTTGGTAAAAGTCCATCCTAACTTTGAAAACTTTGATTGCTATAGTTTTTACTGAAGGAGCACTAAGTTAAAAAAAAAAAAAAAATTAAAGTTGTTAAAAGGTTTCAAAGAAGAAATGGAAAGATTTTTTTTCTCCTGTTCTTCCCAATATTCAACTTCTCATGCCAAAATGGGCTTTCTGTCTCAGGTTTATTATTAACATAAATGATAGCTTTCTCTTCTTGCAGATAATTTGATTCATACTGATTATTGTTTAAAAGTAACCCTCCTTTTTACTCTCTCTATAAAAGAAGCAAAATTTGCCACCTTAATGCAGTTTGGGCTCAGCCATGTGACTTGCTTTGGCCAATGGGACATGAGCAAGTATGAATTAAGCCGGTGACTGGACTTTATTACACTTCTGCCATCACAGTGTAGGTCATTTCTTGGCTGTCTCACTGGCCCAAGGAGGATGAGTGGGCCAGCTGGGCTAGATAGGGCTCCAGCTGGAGGTTGGAAGCACTGCATTATTTCAAGGGATATTCTTAACCTATCAAAGAGTGGGATGTTCCAGTGTAGTGTGAGAAAGATCAAGGCTTTCTCCAGCCATTCAAAAATATATAACTGAATAGCTAACAGTGAAAGGAAAGGATAATTCTTAATTTGGGCCTCAGTTTTGCTACCCAAAGACCTTTATCCTGCAGGGACATGGACCCAGACCCAGGGTGTGGGATCTTGCACTTGGAATCTGCTGAAAATTGGAGAGACCTGGAAACAACTACTTGTGGGTCAGTTTTCTCAATTGCAAAATGAAGAAAATAATAGTATCACTAAGGTATGGATTTGACACTACATTGATACAAAGACAAAGAGAGGCAATATTCATCCATATTAAAAGAAACAAATTGAATGATAGAGAATTTAAATATATATGTCTACACAAACAAAATGCAGGAGCAGGTTGACATGCTACTCAGATGAATCTGACATTTTCCCCAGCGCCTTCTGTGCAGTGAGGATGAGGTTTGTGAGGGAGGGGAAGAGCAGCCCAGTGACGGGCTCAAACCTATCAGTGTGTTTTGGAGCCAGAAAGATTCAGGAATCCATAAAAAAGTATCAGCAGTTTTTCAACACACCCGAAAGTGGAGCACCATGTGGCAGGCCACGAGCTCTGTCATTCGTGGGGTGCACGTTGGCCTCGTGTGTTCTGTGCTTTACTAACTATAACTGCGGCACTTCCCAAGATTACCAACATGTTAGACGCTGCCTCAAGTGATTCTTCACACGCACAAGTGACTGGTGAATTGTGTGATTTGCCGACATGGAGTTCTGAGTTCGATATATATTTTTAATTTCATAAAAGTAATTTTTACCCCATGTTCAATGTGCCTGGGATTCTTTCAAAGGATCTTCAAGTTAAGACTGTGGCTACTTTATTTGCTTTCAAAGTACAAGCATTTAGCATAAGGCTGAATGGCACACAAATATTGATGTATCCTCAGAATGAAAGTATAACATCATGCACTTCCAATGAAAATGCCAATGAGATTTCTGTGTATGTGGTGGGCTAAATCTTGATCACTTCTTTTACGAATCAAATTAATTTTGCATGAGGAAATCCAAGAATATTTGGGAAGAAAAAGACATAATAGAGAAAGATTTGTCCAATTATATGTCAAAATGTACTGCAAAAATATAATAATAGTAATTAAAAGAGAATTATGCTGAAATGAGAATAGACAAATTGTTCTCTGGAATAAAATACAGGGTCTAGAAAACAGAGTCCCTCACACAACGTGCCACAGCAGAGATATTGCTATGCATTCTGCACAGCTTTACACACTGTGTAAAGTCCCAGCCTCCTCTGCAGTTAAATTGCAGACATCTACATGAGTTTGCTGCCTGAATTTGATGGGAAGCCATACCTAGCCATGGCCCTTAAAGTCATGCCGTCCCTTCTGCCCTGTGGTGACCACCTGAGAACCATCTGATGCAGATAGAATATATCAGGCTGAACCAATGGCACCTCGGACTGTGCATCTGGGACGCGTTAGTTTATTATCATATATTATCTTTCTCAGTTTGGGCTAATAGAGCAAAACGATACAGACTGTGCAGCTTATAAACACCAGAAATTTATTTCTCACAGTCCTGGAGGCCTGCAAGTCTGAGAGTAGGGTGCCCGCAGGGTCAGGCTCCAGGCAGAGCCCTCTTCAAGGCTGCAGACAGCTGATTTCTTGTTGTGTCCTCACAAGGCAAAGAGCAGGAGAGTGCGCTGAAGTCTGCAAGACACTAACACCATGAGAGCTCCTCCTGATCACCTCTCAGAACCTCTTCTCTTGATGCCATGACATTGGGAGTTAGGACGTCAACATATGAACTTTGGGGGGACACAAACCTTCAGTCTATAATTCACACTGATGATCTTCGAGGCATATTTGCTACAGTGCCACAGCCCAGCCTATCTTGACTAATGCAGGCACATAACATATGATGGAAACAGTATTTCAAATCAACAGGAAAAAATAGATGACTCAATAAATAGGTATGCGATTTGGAAATAAGAAAGTGTGACTATGAGGCGTGTGCTTTTGGAACGTGATTAACTCATGAGGGCTCTGTTCTTGTACAATGGGATTAGTGCCTTTGTAAAAGAGACTTCTTTCAGAGTCACAAACTGGCTGAGAAGGAAAAAAATAATGTGCACAGCTATGATTTAACAATAAAAAAATTTAAAAAAAAATTAAAAAATGAAACAAAATAAAAATAAATAAATAAAAGAGACTTCAGAAAGCTAAAAAAAAAAAAAAAAGAAAAGAAAGTGTGAGATAGATACCTCAAACTATACACAAAAACAAATTTCACTGACTTCACACATTAAGGATGCACTGACCCCTCAAATGACAGCTGGGGATGGGTCTGCAGACCATGAAATAAGTTGGCAAATGCTAATAAAATATCAAGTGAAATATAGGTTTAAAAATAGTATGCACATAGTAATTTCAAATAGAGGAAAACCTATCTTTAGAGAAGAATCAATGTGGAGACCTCAGACAATGCATTCCCCAAAGTTGGAAAGGTGGGAAGACTTGTCTTTGCACAGATGCCAGGTGCCCTCCGGAATCACATTTCCACTAAGATTTCTGTGCCACCTTGATATACACCATTGGTCTTTTCTGCTCTCATCATCCCACTTCCTTCTATTCAATAGGAAGTTTCCAGAAAGAACAGTTTTTATCACTGCAAAAGATAATGGCAACAAAACAAAAGAAATTTCACCCCCCAAAAAAGCAAACATACCTTCCATGAGACAGAAATGCTGTCTCATGGAATTTCAGTGGATAATTTCAGTGGATAATAACCAACTAAAAAATTCCACACACACAGTGACTCAAACCAGCACAAATTGATCACACTACAGCTCTGGAGGTCAGAAGTTCAGAATCAGTCCAAGCAGATTAAAATCATGGTGCTGTCAGGGCTTGGCTCCTCCTGGAAGCTCCAGGGAGAATCCACCTTTGTGCCTTTTCCAGCTCCTCATGGCTGCCAGATTCTTTGACATGTGGGCCCCATCACTCAGACAGCTTTCCTTATCACATCCCCACCCCTAACTCTGACCCTACTATTTCCTTGTCTAAGAAGTCTTACGATTTCACTGGATCTACTCAAATAATTCAGAAAATTTTCCTGATTCAAGATCCTTAATCACTTCTTCAAAACTATTTTCACCATCTGAGGCAGAACATTCACAGATTCCAAGATTCAAGACGTGGTCATGTTTGAGGGTCATTGTCAAGTCAACCACAAGGTACACTTGCTAACTAGCATGATTCTTTGTGCCTCAGAGTAACTCAAAAGTTTTATGCTCTCTAGACCCAAATCACTCATCAATAAATATTCACAATTATACATGTTAATTTTTCAATTATCAGGTACCCATGCTAGAATGTAAATGCTTTAAGACAAACACACGGAATGAAAGAAAATAGCCTTAACTAGTGTTAATGAAGTTGCCAGAGCAGTTAAATGAGGGATGAACTGTGTCCTTTCCCCCCTATTTTCATTCTTTTAAAATACCATATATACTCGAGTATAAGCCGAGTTTTTTCAGCACAAAATTTGTGCCAAAAAACCCGAACTCGGCTTATACTCGGGTCATACAGGTTATTTGATTCGGTGCGTGCACCTAATTAAATGCACGTAGTCTCCAGTCGTCTTCTGCCGTCTGCTTGAGGCGGTGGTGCTTCAGCTCAGTCCACAAGTCGCGGCTGAGCTGAGGAGGTAGGCGGCTGAGCTGAACTGTATTCCACTGAACTATTTAACCCACAATATTTAATGGCACATTTAATTAAGTGAAAACCCCATTTAAGGCAGTAATGACTTGTAAATCCAGTTTTGAAGGATTTTAACCTTTGTGAT
>CAUYPK010133920.1:0-10591 GCA_963574355.1 Loris lydekkerianus | reverse complement strand
TTAACCTCGGATTTCTTTACCAATCATTGATCATAAAATATCTTAGAATGGGTACAGGTGAAACTTACTAAATGCAGAATAAATGTCTACATACAATAACTAAGAAAATGTCATGAAGGCTACGTTGAACAGTTTGATGAGGATATTTCAGAATGTACATGAAACCAGCACATTGTACCCCTTGATTGCACTAATGTACACAGCTATGATTTAACAATAAAAAATAATAATAATTTAAAAAAAAAGAAGACAGAGATATATAAACCTTATAGAAATAAATGAGTTTGTGTATATAAAACTCTTCGAACAGTGCCTATCACACAGTCAGTGCTCAATAATGTTAGCTGTTTTTATCATTATTGCTACACCAGCACCACACACCTCTACACTCTACTGGTTAATAAGAGGACACCTTGATTAGGATATTTTTACAAACTTTAGTAATCTGAGTAACATTTCTCACAACTCTGCTAAGTCATGTTTGTTTCATAGTTAAAAGTGATCCATTTTTGCCTTCAATCTGTATCACAGGAATGAAAAAAGATTTCCCATACCTCTGCCTCCAACTGTCAATACCATCGTTATTATCAGATCAGATTATCGTTATCTGAGATGTAGTAACCCAGTGTATACTTAGAGAAGTCCAAGGAAGGACTTTTCCCTAATATCACTCAATAACATGTTAAGTCACACGTATTTTCTTTGGACTTCATTGCTGTTGCAATGAGAAAATTTAGCTCTTTCTGTTAAAAGCAAAGAATGCATTTTTTTTTCCTTACAGAGACTAAAACCAAATAGGGAAAAGAGCAGTTAGTGGTGTTTTTTAAAGATTAACATATGCATATGCTAAAAATTAAATTGTCAAAATGTGTAAAGAAAAATCATTTATTTTTTCCTGCTTCAAGCAAATGAAAGTTTGTTTTTCATGATGGAAGAAATGAAGATTTGGGGGCCATGTGGAAACAAGCTGAACTAATTTATTGCCAAATGTTGCTCTGTGGCTCTGATGCTTTTCACCACTAGTCTCAGAAAAAATGACCTCACAAAAGCTACGTCTGAAAAGAATTGCCAACTATTATTAACTCAATGACAGGCTTTGGACTGTGCTCTGATGCTTAGTGGATTAATAATTTTAAATAATTTTAATGATTTTTTTTTCCTTTAAAAAAGCACCAGATCCCTCTCCCCTTCAATCAGCAAAAACATTACAGTATTTTCTTCTCTCTTCTCCTTTCGTCGTCAAAAATACTAAATCTAATAGTTTATTTGAGCCCAGATAGTATCATCATAGAAGTAGAAATTACAATTAACTCATCAGCATGCTCCAGAGACCAGTAATTTGGTTACTTCAAGTCACTTACAAAGGATTTCCCTAGATAACGTGTCAAGACATGAACAGCGAGGTGAAGACCGTCTTCCCTCTCTTTCCCACATCAGAGGTCAGGTTGTTTTGGGGCCACTATCTAGGCAACACTAAACTAACCAGATGACCCATTGTTTCTAGTTGAGAGGACAGATTGGATGTTTTAGTTACAGAGTTTCTTTAAGAATAAGAGCCTTTCAGATAGTGGGTCCAGGACTATTTGGATCCACTACATACTAAGACTTTCCAATTTAGGGCTCCTTCAAGGTTTATCTGCCAAAAGCCTGAGAAATCTGCAGAGATTGCAGTTATAGGAGGATATTCTCCCATAAGTTTGATGTTAAGGAGTCATATTTGTTCTGTGACTTCTGGTATCCCACAGAAGCACTAACTAGAATGTCATCAATCATTGTAGGGGCAGACGGCAATTTGGCTGATGTCAGGATAGCTGAATATTAAAAAACTCTTAAGGCTCCTGGAAGTGAGGTGAGGTCAGATTCCAGTAGTCAGAAAATAGGCAGTTAATGCTAGTTGGGGTCCAGTTGGAGAGTAGGGACAAAATGCAAGATTTCAGGTTTTAGTTACAGAGAAGAAGAGAGGTCTGGGAAACAAGATGTCAACTGAGGAAGAACCATGCAAGTAGATCTTAGAATCCACAGCTTGGACAGATGAGACTTCAGGTGAGGGTGCCAGTGAACAGAAGCATCTGAAGGAACCTGAGCCCAGGGTGCTTTTCCTGTGACAGCCATTGAACTTCGCTGTAAATCCATGGGCATCTCTAGGAGACTTGCTGCAGAACTCTAGTATCCTCCTGCAACAAAGACTGCATCCCCACAGCTGGATCCAGTTAAACATCAAGTAGTTCCCAAAGGGTAAAATATTCCCCCAAAACACCACTTGAATTCATTGTAAATAGTCAAAGATGTTTAGAAAATAATGACAACCATATCCTCCTCTGGGAGATCCACAGTGAACAGTGATGCATTAGAGCATCTGAGAGATTTTCCAGTAGATCTAGGTAAGTCCATTTAACTCACCCCTTCCCAAATATATGTGCCTTGGGACCTATCTGTCTTATGAAACTGGTTCCAGGGAATACCAGTTTGGGTATACTCTTCTAAAGGAAACTTGGGGCCTAAGAAATAACCTGAGACCAGTCAGGGACCCCTGCCAGGAAGAGCCAGTTCCTTCTGTCCCCAGCAGGGCTGCTGTATCAGCCTTGGGCTGTATGCTCTGTGCAGTTCCTGGGGGCACCACTCAATATAGACTGCATTGTGAATGGCAGTCTAAGCTGTCTACTCAGCAGCCTATATCCTTACTGCATACAAGAGGCTGCATAGTGTAATAGAAAAGAAAACTTACCTCCCTGGGTTTCAGTCTAAGCTCTCTTCCTAGCCAGCTGGAAAACCCCAGGCAAGATAATTATATCCTCTGTAATTCAGTTTCCACATTTGTCAAATATAGATGATAGTAGTTTAAGAGTACACATTCTACAGGGTGGACATAAAGTTTTTGTGCAATTTAAAATAGTTGTAACTTTAAATTGTCCATGAACTTTATGTTCACCCTGTATATTATGCATATTACCGTATATACTTGAGTATAAGCCGAGTTCGGGTTTTTGTGCCGAAAAAACTCGGCTTATACTCGAGTATATACAGTACATGGTATATGACTTCTATAGCATATATGTTATAATAATATAATAACACAATAGCAAAGTTATTTTTATAGGTCTGGATTAAATTAGTTATGTACAAAGCACTTAGAATTATGCTTATAAATATTAGCTATTCCTAGTCTAGTTATTATTATCATATTTCAGTCTGATGCTGATCATGCTATAACTCTCCATGTCAGCCAGACTTGTCTTTAAAAACAATATTTTAAGCACATCACCTTAAACAGCTGCTAACCAGTGGAGGGGAACTGACCCCACCAAAAGGGGGGTGTGTATATCTGTTTAAGTGGGACAACAGAACATGCGCAGACTAGTTGGCAGTGCAGTCAGTCCCTGACAGCCCCCATTGGTTAGTGACTATAAAAAATCCAAATACCTTAGCCTTCTGAGTATACTTAGTTTACTATAAGGAGCAAGGATTAGCTTGTTTACCTGCTTTGCACATATGACAAGTTTATAGGAAGAAATTACATTAATATTTGTGTGTTTTATCAAGCTAAACCTAAGACTCCCACCCGACCATTGTAGACTTTTAAGAGACTTGAGTTGTATTTGATGAGAAAATGCATTTGCCACGAGCTTGGGCATGAGGGCAGAATGCACTGTGGATGGTCCGACATCCAGACGCTGGCTCCTACCTGCAGTTTACCGACAGCTGCCCGACTGCTGTTTGTGGTCCCCTCCCATGTCCAGATCTTGGGGCTTTATGCACCAGTTCCCTGAGGTTAACTGTGGGTAACAACACAGTACTACCATTTTTTCTTCTTCTTTTGTTCTGTTAGTTATTTCCTTCCTTCTGTTTTCCTTTGAGACCAATGGAGAGAATTCTTCATTAGGCAGTCAGAAAATGCCAGCCAAGTCTTTCCTGCCTGTCCCTTCTATCATCAGACTGGGTTGCTGCCTCCCCAGAGACGGCCCCTGTTTCAGTCCCTGTCATCCCTGGACTGTAATCTGAGAGATTCAGTTTTGGGTTAATTTATGAGCATAACTCAGAGGGCCACTGACTCACGGCAGGCAGTCAGCATTCTGAGATGGACCCACCCAGGGTCAGGTGTGACATGAGACCTCTCAGTGAGCTTTCAGCATGTTCAGTGCCCAGACCAGCCTCTTGCAGAGCCAAATTCCCAGGATCTAGCCAGGTGATGTGTAACTATCAATGAGGAGACTGCGTCACAGCCAGATAAGTAACTTGCCTGAGCTCGTATTCACTTTCTGCTTAGATTCATTTTCTGGGGTCCAAGTCTTGACCAGGAATGTAACCATTTCCCTGGGCAAGGAGCTGCCCAGTTTCCTCAGGATTTTGTGTGTCTGCATTACTCCTTTGGGCAAATTTTTGGGCCAGCAGAAGGAAAACTAGCAAGTTTTCTAAGTTAGTTTGTCTTTCAAAAGAAGGAATATTTATGAATCTAAGTTCTCTTCCTGGAAAATCCCAGGCAAGATAATTATATCTGAAATAATTTTTTACTGAAATAAAAACAGTAGGTACCAACGTATTATGCCACTTTTAGAAAAAAGGTAGAATATTTTAAAGAAATGTATTTAGAGAAGTACAAATGACTATCTTCAACACCATGAAACACTTACGAAAAATGTGCACACAACTCATAAAGATTACAGTACATCACATTTAAAAATATGAATAACATCAAAAAAACAAGGATATAACTGGTATCAGCTACCTAAGAACTGCCTTTGTAATTGTCAGAGGTAGCTGAAATTAAAATTATTAAGAAGAAAAAAATGTGTGAGCCAATGCTGGCGTATAGTTACTTACTAAACTCACAGTGATGTGGGGCCCAAATGATATATTTGAAAGGTACTTAGATTTTTTTTTTTTTAATTATGGGTTAATATGAGGGTACATATGATTAGGTTACATTATTTGCATTTGTAAGATAAAGTCCAATGTTTGAGTTGTAGTTGAGTCCTTCACCCAGGAAGCGTGCCATCTACCCCTACATTGTACCCAGTAGGTGGGAACTAACCAAGTCCCCTCTCTCCTCCCCTCTTCTGTAATTTAACTGTGTTTTTCTCTAATGTGGGCCTGTAGTTGTTGGTTTGCTATTTTCAGATTAGTACTGAGTACACAGGATGCTGGCTTTTCTATTCTTGAGATACTTTACTTAGGAAGATGTCCTCCAAATCCATCCAGGTAAATACAAAAGGTGCAAGTCTCCGTGTTTTATAGCTGACTAGTATTCCATGTATACTACACTTGTTTAATCCATTCATGGAACTTACGTTTGGTTTTTTAAAGAGTCTTGAAATGTAATGAAGATATACATTGGTAGGGATGGGCGTGGAAGGGAAATATGAAAGTAGATGTGAAACAGGTATAATATTGGAAAGGTAAGTAAACAATATTACCTCCATATAATGGAATATTAGCAGACTTAAAAAAGAATGAGGCCTCCTACATACACTCGATATTTCATATCAAAAATGTTCTGTTTTGTTCTACTTAGCAGACCATTCCATCATGTTCTATTAAGTAGAACAAAAAAAACAAGATGCAGAAAAATGTATATATGATATCATTTGTGTTAAAAACAAAAAACTCAGAGGGTATGGAGCAAGATGGTCAAATAAATACCCCTTCACACAAACACCAAATTCAATAACCATCCATGCAAGGAAGTACCTTCAGAAGACCCAAAACTCAGGTGAGCAATCCCAGTACCTGGTTTTAACATTGTATCAAGGAAAGAGGCCTGGAATAAGGCAGAAAAGATAGCCCTGCATGGCCTACACCACCTCTCCTCCATCCGGTAGCAGTGCCATGCCAGTGCTCTGTGGAGTGGAGAGAAAATTTGTGTGCCCAGGGGGAAGGACAGTGAAAGTATTATGTGACTTTGCATTGAAACTCAAAGCCACCCTGGCACAGGGGAATACAGCAAAAGGCAGAACTCTGCCAGCATTCATGGAAGGAACATTTAGACCAGGCTTGCCAGAGGAAAATCCTCTAGTTCAAAACCTGAATTCCCACTAGCCACACACACCAGCTGAGAAAAAGCAGTCTAGGGCCTGAATTAAATTCACAAGGCAGTCTGGGCCACAAAAGCTGCAGTCCTTTCCAACTCCTGTGGCTGTATTAGCTCAGGGACCATGGACTTGGGGTGGATGTGACTCTGAGACACCAGCAGTAGCAGCCAAGCCAGTGCCTGTGTTATCCATCCTCCAATTCCAACAGTACAGCTCAGAGACAATCTTCTTCTCCTTGAGGAAAGAAAGGGGAAGGGTTCAGAGGACTTTGTTTTGCAACTTGGGTACCAACTTAGCCACAAAAAAATAAAGTACCAAGCAGACTTCTGAAGCCCCAGATTCTAGGCCCTAGTTCCTGGACAGCAGTTCCAGACCTATCCTGGGCCAGAAAGAAACATGTTGCCCTGAAGGACAAGATCCCATCCTGGCAGGATTCACCACCTGCTGACTAAAGACCCCTTGGGTTTTGAATAAACATAAAAGGTAGTCAAGCAGCAGTCACCATGGGCTTTGGGTGAGACTAGGCTGGCTTTGTGTATGACCTGGTACAGTCCTAGCTGCAGTGGTCATGAGGGAGTGCCCACATCACTCCTTCCCCAACTGAGCAAACCAGCACAGACAGTGAGGGAAGAGAGTGAGAGACTTTGCTTGGTAACTCAGGGAATTCTCCTATATCTTACCCAAGTCCACCAAAATGGTGCCGCCAAGAGTCTGCAGGAGTCACAGCATTACTGGGCTTGAAGTAGCCAGTGGGGAAACACCTGTAATGACCAAGGACTTAGATCATGACACTCAATTCTCTTTGAATACCTGGAAAGCCTTCATAAGAAGGACAAGTTCAAATAAGCCCAGATAGTAAAAATTAAACTAAATATCTAACTCTTCAATGCCCAGACATTAACAAACATCCACAAGCACCAAAAACATCCACAAGCACCAAAAACATCCAGGAAAACATGACTTCACCAAACAAACTAAATAAGGTACCAGTGACCAATCCTGGAGTGATGGATATGTGTGGTCTTTCAGACAAAGAATTCAAAATAGCTGTCCTAAAGAAGCTCAAGGAGTGTCCGACAACACAGAGAAGGAATTCAGGAGCCTATCAGAGATACTTAACAAAGAGATTTAACCATCTCTTAACAAAGAGATTTAAATAAGAAAAAGAAAATTCTGGAGCTGAAAAATTCAAATGACAAACTGAGAAATGCATTGGAGTCTCTCAACAGCAGAATTGATCAAGAAGAAGAAAGAATTAGTGAGCATAAAGACAGGCTATTTGAAAATAAGCTGTCAGAAGAGAAAAAAGAATGAAACATGTCTACAAGATCTAGAAAATAGCCTCAAAAGGACAAATCTAAATGTTATTGGTCATAAAGAGGAGGCAGAGAGAAAGACTGGGGTAGAAAGTTTATTCAAAGAAATAATTACAGCAAACTTTACAAACCTAGAGAAAGATATCAATATTCATATATAAGAAGGTCATAGAACCAACCTGATAGAACCCAAACAATACTATCTCAAGGCATTTAATAATCATGGAAAAGAAAAGATCCTAAGGGAAGCAAAAAGGGGGGAAAAAAACATATAAAGGAGCTCCAATACCTCTGACAGCAGCTTCTCAATGGAAACATTACAGGTGAGGAGAGAGAGGCATGCCGTAGTCAAGGTGCTGCCAGGAAGAAAAACCTTAATCCTAAAACAGTATATCCTGCAAAAATATCCTTCAGACTTGCAGGAGAAATAAGGACTTTCTCAAACAAAAGCTGAAGGACTTCATCAACACCAGACCTGTCCTACAAGTAATGCTAACAGGAGTTCTTCAGTAGGAGGGATAAGCACGTTAATAAACAATAGGAAACCATCTGATGGGGTACAACTCACTATTAGCAGTAACTACACAAATACAAAATAGCCCATTGCTGTAAATGCAGTATATAAACCACTTAAATCTTGAGTTGTCTTTAGAAATAAATAGCTTTAAAAATCATGGCTTCACAAAGTATTGCAAAATGAAGTGGTACATTAGCAGAAACTTCCTTGTACAATAGCTTCTGCAATACCTCATGTCACCACTGCCTAGCTGGGGTAAAAAATCAAGTGCTGTTTGTTCTCCGAAAGCAGAGTTCAAAACCTGAATCATTTGGTTAAAAGGAATAGAAAATTGTGAGATTTTTATAGACAAACCAAATTGTTTCAGGTTGGAATTGATACTAGCTGTAAATTATACCCATAACAACACTGACCTCAGGGATGAAACAATTCAAGTTTTTAAGTGTGCTGAGAAATGCTACATTTATCAACTTTTCTCCAACTGTTAACTATATATAAACACTCAGTTCTCAGTGTTATTTGGAAGGGCAAGTCCTCCCTTGACCCCTCTTCCTGTGGCCGCCCCTCCCACACACATTCCCTTCCTCTATTATTTTAAGCAATGTTAAAATGATGACAGTTATGAACTCCTTACATAGATTTGTGGGTGTTTTGTTTGTTTTTTGTTTGTTTGTTTGTTTTTCTCAGCTAACCTTGGAATTCCAGATTCTCTATAGGATTAATTAGAATCGTAACCAAAGTCTACATTCACCTTTGTTATTTTTGCCAAAAGCACTCAATTAAAAGGTAGTGATTAAGGTTTACAAAGTGTGTGTAAATTCTCCAAAGATGAGTAAGACCATCTTGTAGAACAAGTGTGTGTAAATTCTCCAAAGATGAGTAAGTAAGACCATCTTGTAGAACTTCCCTGTGCTCGGACAGGTCTAGATTTACATGGATCTAGAGGGATCAGGATCCATCCTGCATTTACTGGCTCACGTGGAAACAGTTTGGGTGTGTTTTTACATCTCCCTATGCACAATGTTCTGCTCTTTTCCATGTTTGAGGAAAGTGTCCCTTAAGAGGCCAGGATTCATCTGGAACAATAGAGGAAAAGTCAGTAATTATGTCCTGTCCCACCCATTCCCTGGCTGTATTCCCCTTTAAAGGTAATCCCACCAGGTATACATGTGGTGCTATCTAGGGATGATTTGATGAGTCATATTTTAATAGGAGAAACTGGTGCATTTACAAGTAATACTTAGTCTCTAGGTAACATCTGCATCACAAAAAGCTTTAAGTGATCCTTTTTAATCTGTTTTTTCTTTCCAATTTTGTTTAAAGGTACAACATTGGCATTTGCAGGAATATATTTGTTGGTGAACTTTGCTCCAAATATAACTCAGGCCATCTCAGCAAGAACAGTACAGTATTACTTTGTTGGCTGGAAGTTCCTGATCTATGTGGTAAGAATTTAAATATTTTACTATCCCTGAAGCTATATTATCCAGACCACTGGTACATGAAGATGTTGGAGAACTAATATCTTTTCTTCTCAGCACTAACAACTTATTACAACGTAAATATACTTGATCAATACCAAAGTATTAGAAATAGTAAGTCAGCAACGGAAGTACCCTTAGATTCCCAAGTATCCTTTTCTTGGGGGTGACCTCTCACTAGAGCAATTTCTATGACATTTAATCCAGCAAATTCTATAGCAACATGTTTTAGGATAGCTCAAAGTAAAACAAAACACTCTTCTTCCAAGGTCAGGGGGCAATACCTATGACACATTTTGCTTCACTGCATCTATTCCAGTTAAGTATTCTCCCCCAAAAAAGTCTTCGTTGAAATCAATGTAACAGATTGTCTGAGGGGGCAGACAGCAGTAGTGCATTACTGAGAAGATGTGTAAAAGAAAGAATGAAATGAGCTGATATTAAAATTTGAAGTCATTAATGGGGATATTTTATCTGATACAGTGGCTGGATCTGGAGTTATAAAGAAAGAACATGGTAGAAATGGTTGATATGTAACTTGTTTCAGAAGCTGGTTTGGGCAGCTAGTACGAAGAAAACTGGGATAGTCTAGCTAAGCATTTGACCAAGAACTGGATGGGAAAATAGTCATGAATCCAATAAAAAGAATCAAAGTGCACAGAATCATACATCTTTAGGATTAGCATTTGACCGCGAAGAGCTTTCTGGTATAGTCTCCGACCTTTAAAACAGCTAAAATAGTGTGATCCTATATGCCTAGTATTGAAAAAATGTGACATCGGAATTTACAGGGATGTGTTTATTTGTGAACTTTGCTCCAAGTGTAACTCTGGACATTACAGCAGCAGTTCCTAGTCTATGTGACAAGAATTCTATATATATTACCATTTCTGATATATAATTCTGATCTCTGCAACACAAATATTTGCAGGTCTTTTCTTTTTGAAGTCTCCCTCTCTCCTTCTTTCTCTTGCCTACGAAGATACTTAGGTTCCTCCTTTAAAAAAAAATAAATTATTCGCTCCCTACACACCCTTTCATAAACTGCCTGTTTACCTCATTCCACTTGCCACCAAAAGTATCTTCAGATAGTTTCCTCCTTTTTTTTTTTTTTCTTTTTTTTTTTTTATTATAGATAAAAATATGCACCATAGATGTGGCCCAACCCATCATCCTCCCTCCACCCAAACCTCCCCCCTCCCTTCCCCTTCCTTGGTCCTTTCCTCATAGTCTTGTGGTATAGTTGGGTTA